>OX103728.1:19380149-19484365 GCA_944470365.2 Schistosoma intercalatum
TATATGTGAGTTTAAATGTTCAAACTTACCATGTTTTTGTTTTTGTTTTCCTCATATTTGGAACTCATTCATTGAATGTACATAAATCTAAATTGCGTTATGTATCATGAACATTCAACGTTCCATAGAATGTTTTCAATGCGAATTCTCGGATAAACTTGTATACGTGAAAGAGATTTAGTTTATTGGTCTAGTTTTAAATGCCATCAACAACAACAACAACAACAAAAGGAAAATGATGAAACCAATGAAATGGCAAATCATTTCGATTTACTTACTACTAATAATAATAGATCATATTCAATTGACTCTTAATAATTTAAATTCCTTTGTGACATATCTCTTAAGAGTGTTTTGGCAAGACTATAATTTATGGACGAACCAATCCGATATAAGATAACGAGACACAAATTTAGGCGCAGAATTCACATATACATTTGTCTAAATAGAGTTTTGACATTATAGCTGATGAAAAACCTAAATCTAATTTTTAACCCTCACCATCAACTGTAAATGGGAATTCTAACTGCTTTACAACCTTCATTTAGTCCTAAATTAGTAGTGAATGTGCACTGCTGAGAAGTCCCATGCCAGGACGAAACGGCCGTCCAGTGCTTCTAGGTTTTCCATGATGGTCTAGCTTTAATTGACTCATGATTTCAATCTGTTAACATTTCTAAAATCTCCACAAAACCCTTTCTACTAATTAGTAATTGTTCACTCTCAAGGTCACTTCAGCATCGCTCAAGAGATCGTCCATAAATGATAGTCTCAACAGTGTTTTATTTGATGTCTTATTTGTATAATATCATAAAGATTTCCTTTTTTTTAGTGTTAAGTGTTTATACTACTGAAATACCATGTTTTTTAATTTTCCATAAATGAATTGAAGCAATAGGACTATTCGTTTCTATTCATTACTCAATGGTAGTTGTTTAATGTTTAATGAATTGACTTATAAAGTCAAATAGATTTAATGTTCAGTTATCATCTTCAAAGTTTTCAATGTTAAATAAACATGTTACACCCCGAAAATGATTTTTCTGATTGGTTGATAAATTGGATTGATTTCAATATGCTTGTTGATTGCTGACTGACCTGAGTGCCAGGCTTCTAAAAATCATGCACATACATAAGAACAAAAATCAAAACAATGGGAGACATAACCAAAACAAAGAAGTAAACAATGACAAATTTAAGGTCAATAAGAACCAATCAACGTCGAGGTGCACAGAACAAGCTTTGAGACACATATGGAGAAATTCAAACACTTCACTTCTATCTGAAGTTTGTGCTGATGATGTCGTTCAGAAGAACGATGAAAGCTCCACGACCAAACCATCCAACTTAGAGAACAAAACTCCACCAAAATCATCCACCTGAGCTACAAATCTTCTCCAACATCTCATAATTCGGTTGTCTTCATCTGTGTTCTCCTTCACTACAGTATGACTTCTACTAACAGTTACATTTCAAGCATTTAGAATTATCATGAATGTTTTATTGTGAATAGCAGTTCGAAATCTCGGATGAATTCTTCTATGAAAATTCACACTATTCTATGTAACAATCATTTAGTAAATGAACAGAAACGTTATTCATACAATGGAAGCTGAGGTTGTATTTTAGACTCAAAGCAATAAGAACCAATAAAGACTCAGAGTTGACACAAGGTTGCTTATGTTGATTAACACGTCATTTGGTTTTACTCAGTGCCAAGATCGAATAAGTTGGTGTTCTGATTGACGATTTATTCAAATGGTAATTAACAGGGCAATAATTAGAATACACTGTATTGTTCACATACCATTTATATAATTAAGGGTGAGTGGGTGTGTGTGTGTGTGAGTAACTTTCATCAAATTATAATTATTCTTATAAATAAATATAATTTCATTTGTTATGTTCAGTAATCCCATTAGGTTGTGCAGCAGAATTGACTGATCCACGTGAAATGATATTACAACTTGTTAATGCTGGAGCACATTTAGATTATCGTGATTCAGATACAATGACTGCATTACATAGAGCTGCAATCAATGGAAATTTAAAAGCTATTGAGGTAAATTTTAATGATTGTCATTAATTGGTTCTTTTTCTAAATAAACATTAAATATGATCAATTAACATGGTAATGAATGAGAACATAAGTGTGGGGAACAAAATTACATAACATCTTAGTATAGTCTGAGAATCATACAGTGAATAATTCATTTGTAAAATATCAATGAATCATCTCCGACTTGATTGTTCCTACATTTCCATACCAATCAATGTGTGTTTTCGTTTTCTTTTCTTCAATCATTTTAATCTTTTGCCACCAGGCATTTCACTTTTGGTTGATGATACATTACTTACTTACGCTTGTTACTCCCAATAGAGGAGCATAGACTGTTGATCAATATTCCACAATCCACTCTCTACTGGACCTTACTTTATAGTTCTATCCCATTGTTCTTCATTCTTCGTCATATGTCACTCTCCATTTCTCGGCGTAATGTGTTCTTTCGTTTTCATCTTCCCCTTTGTCATTGAGGATTTCATGTGAGGGCTTGTCTTGTGACATAGTTCGGTGTTTTCCACAATGTGTGTCCAATCCACTTCCATTTCCTTTTCTTTATTTCTTCCTCTACTACAATGTGGTTTGTTCTCTTCCACAGTAAGTTGTTGCTGACAGTGTCTGACCAACGTATCCGAAGTATTTTGCGTAGATAACTGTTAATCAACACTTTTCTCTTCTGGATGATGGGTTTTCGTAGTTGTTCAAGTTTCTGCTCCATACAATAGAACTGTCTTGATATTTGTATTGAAAATTCTGACGTTTTCATGATCCAGTCGATCAACAAGAGGAAGAGAAAGGATAAGAGTAAGCAACCTTGCCTGACACCGGTCTTTTCTTCGAACAAGTATGTCAACTGTCCTCCATGCACGATTTTGCAGTTTAATCCATCATAGGAATTCCGTATGATATTAACTATCTTCTCAGGCACGCTGTAGTGTAGAAGAAGCTTCCATAGAGTTGTCCTGTCCACGCTGTCAAATGCTTTCTCGTAGTCAATGAAGTTTATGTAGAGTGATGAATTCCATTAAATTGATTGTTCCACAATGATCCGTAGTGTTGCGATTCGGTCTGTACTCGACAGATCCTTACAGAATCCAGCCTGTTGATCTTGAAGTTCGGCGTCTACGGAGTCTTTTATTTTCTTTGACAGTACCTTGTTGAAGACGTTTCCTGGTATTGAGAGAAGAGTGATGCCTCTGTAGTTCTCACATGTGCTAAGATCGCCTTTTTTGATACGTTGATCAGGTGTCTTTCTTTTCACTCCATTGGTATTTGTTTTTCATCTCAAATCTTACTGAAGAGAATGTGGGGTGTCTTTGCTACGTCTGCTTTCAGTGCTTCTGCTGGAATGTTGTCTGGTCCTGCTGCTTTGCTGCTCTTGATTTATATTGATGGTACATATTACCTATATTTGTCAAATTCAGTAGCACACATCACATTTCTGGCTCATTGATAACAATGGTGGACGGAGGTGCAACTTTGTGGATTGGTTCAGGTTAGACATTAACACTGTTGGATGCCGGCCGGCTTGGTAGTCTGGAGGTTAGGCATGATCGTACGAGACTGATAGGTCCTGAGTTCGAATCTGGTGAGGCGGGATCGTGGATGCGCATTGCTTAAGAATCCCATACTAAGATGAAACAGCCGTTCAGTGCTTCCAGGTTTTCCATGGTGGTCTATCTTCAATCGACTCATGAATTCAACTATTAAATTCAACGTTATTCCAGGTTAGGTTTTTTCTTTTGTAAATGATTTCCATTTCCAGCTGTTATCAACTGGAGAATCTTTGTGAAATGTAAGAACACATTGGAAAACTATTTCACTCATGGTATGAAACTTCTATTTAAAGCGTTTGGTTGACACTTATTATTATTATTTTCTTACAAGATAATTGATAAATGTTTTTCGGTTTAATTTTAACACAATTTGATTATACTACTGAAAAGTGTTATATTCCGATGGGAATAATGAATGGTAACTGTTGCAGTCTATTTTTGGACTAATAATATACATGTTTCTTTATTGTAGCTAAACTATGCATATACGTGTTCCTCTTATTATAAGCTTTATTTTGATCTATGAACTATTATTATTCGATTTACCATTCTTGAGTCATATTCAGTCTATCAATTACTATCACCCACATTCACAACCACTTTTGGGTAGAACTTGTACAAATGTTGTTCCCTACTATATGATGTGATGTGGTCTGTTTAGTTTGCATCTTAACCCAGTATGTTTGAAATACAATGATTCATATCTCAGAGGCTGAATTTGGTATTCTGGACTCTAACAGGCAGGCATAGCTAGTCAGGAAGAAGGACCGATAATGACTCTAGACTGCTAGCACTGGTTTTACATATTATTGGTCCGGTTGATAAATCACAGTTCTCTAATTGAAGGTATCATCACATGATATACGGTGATAGGGTCACAAAGCCCACAAGTGATAACAAGAACAAATAGTTTGATACTTCAATTAATCAAAAAAAGTTTTTTTTCCTTATTCTTTCATAATTAAGGTATTTTTAGAATTGGGACAAAATCCTAATGTACGTGATAAAAATGATTTAACACCATTATATTATGCTTGTTCAGAAGATATTCAACCAGAATGTATACAGCGTTTATTATTTGATCATGCTATACTTGGTGTAACCGATGATAAAGGTAGACAAGAAATTCATCAAGTAAGTTCATTATTATATGAATTAGAAAGATTCAGATTATTTTGTTGTTTTTTTAATGTTAAACGATACAATTGGTTAAGTTTACTTCATTTCAAATTGTGATGAAATTTAGGAAGTATATTGTATTTGATTTTAAATTCGCCAGTTGAATGTAACTGGATCAGTATTGAAACCTATATGTATTGCTTCGAACACCAATAAGTTTATACTTAACATGTCAATAATCGTTGAGCAAATAAGTCTAGCTCCCAAATGCTCGGGTACAGCCGAGAGTGAGAAGAGTCAGCTCTCCTTCTTGAAATTGCTTTCACATGGCCACGTGCATAAAACAACTGACAGGAAAGTCCTACTCACTGCCTCCTAGCGTCAGGGGTGTTCTTTACGAAATTGAGAGGGCGAAAAGTGAATGTCTGGAGATTTAACTAAGTTGATGGATATGGAGGTTCCACTTTGGGGATTTGGAAAACCCTGATTCCAAACCAATGGTGCACATGGGCTCCAGGATCCTGAGGGGACGAATGGCGTATGAACCAATTGTCGGTGACCGGTTACCATGGGACTGTATCTCCTGACTTTTTTCCATTACCCTGTGGATCAGACCTTTAGATCAAAGGCTGAAGGTGTGCACCCTAAGAAAACCACCTGCTTCGGTTTGAGCATCCGGGCAGTATCTCAGCCCTCACACAAATCGAATGATTTATGTGGCTCTTATCTGTTTGGTGCTTCCTTGTGCCAATATTTATGTATTTAAATGAACATAATAAATAAATAAGGTAAGTCTAAATGAAGGATTCAATATATCAGCGGATTGATGTTTACGGTGACAAAGCTTGTTAGGAATTCAGAAGATGCGCTTAATCCTGTAGTGTCTGTTGCTATGTTAATCCCATATACCTTATTCTAGCTTCTAGATAGGTCAGTTTATCCATTCTTCTTGAGTCACGTTTTGACCTTGTTAATTATACACTTATCAACCTTAACTTTATGTGTGTGTGTACACTTCCTATCTTACCCACCGCATATCTGTAATTTATTTTTATCTGGCTATACAAATTGATCAACTCTTGGTTAAATGGAGTTGGTTCACATGCCTTCTCCACCGTGTATCATCTTTATGATTGACTTAACAGATCTAAATTTGTATTTGAAACTTTAGAATTGAAACATTTATCTACCATAAAGTCAGTCAGTCAGCTACAACGTAGAACCAGGCACATATGTGCATCGGTCCAAGTTGCCATACCTCATTAGCACAGCAAGATGAACACCGGATTCATAAAAGTAGTTAATTCAGAGGTGGTAATATATAGGAGAAAGATTGCATATAAGAACATAGTACAGGAAGAAAGAATTAGTTTGTAGAAAGAAAGATATGAAGTGCTTTTAATCTCTTAGTTTAAAGGAAGACAGAGGGTGTATACGCCGATGTCATTGTGATTGATTTTGATCCATGTCACCAAGAGTCTCCAGCCACTGGTTAAGATAGTCACGCGGACCCCAACCAAGTAGTCTGTGTCTGTCAACATGGCTCAATCACTGATGCCACGTTATCGTTTGGCCTCCCCTTACTTTCTTCCAACCATCTCGAACACTGGTTAGCATTGCACTTCGTAGTTTTCGGTGTTCAGACATACGCAACACGTGGCCATAAACATTGTACCAGATTAGTAGTATTGAAATTTAAATGAGTTTAATAAACATATTTGTTATCATCTGTCTTTTACGGACATATCCAACAAATCTAACATAGCTACAGGGCTTTAACTGTAAGCTTTCATAAAATTTACACTACAATATGTACCATTTACTTATTAAATCAACGAAAAAGTAATTGAAACATACTGAATATGAAAACGTTACAAATAACTTCAACCAATTCAATGAACACGTTTAACTAGCCTTGAATACAAACGTATCTCATGTAGTTTTAAATCTACCGCAATATATATATTTGTTCTACCGGAAGTTTGTGCTGATGATGTCGTTCAGAAGATGATGAAAGCTCCACGATCAAACCATCCAGCTCAGAGAACAAAACTCCATCAAAATCTGTTTTAATAATATTTCTTTATCTAATTCATTAATGTCACGCAAATTAAACGCGTTGATTGAATAGTTCTATACCTTTCCTTTTATTCGTAAATTACTATTGAAATTCATTATCTCTATACTAACGTATATGTAGTTTACTGAAAGAAATCAAATTTCTTAAGCAAAACAGTTATCTCAAATAAACCCTATGATCACTATAAGCAAAGATGGATAGTGGCTAACAGTGGGATCCAGGATGCCTGTTTCGTCAAATTTAAGGCTCTTCAACTGGATGTTCGTGTATCTTAGAATTGTTATTCACTCCGAAACTCGAACTCAGTACCATTTGCTTCAAACGCCATCTCATTACCCACTTAAATACGGAGTGCTAATAGCCACTTGCTTATACAAGGCATCCAATGATGTTATTGTTTAACTTCAATCAATCAATGAAGTTGCGCCACCGTCCACCATTGACTCATAAATTCAACTATTAAAACTACTATAATATCCACCTTGTTAGGTATATCGAAGGGTTGAGACACGCGCAAAACCGAAGTTCGCAAAACGACGACTTATCTAAAATAGCGGTTCTCAACTTACGAGGTGTCTAACGCGTCCTTTTGTATGAAATAAAAAGGGTTTCGATATTGTAAAGGACAGTTGATAGTTGTGTTTAAACTTGATAACAGTTTATCAACAAGTAAAACCCGAATCAACAGCAAAACAATAAGGGACCTCTTGCGTTTAAACAAATACACAAAACTGTAGATAACTGCTGTGGTGATTGAGATAAAGTAATTATAATGATAAATACAATAAATCTTATAAGTACATATAAATATTTCAGATATGTTACAAAAAAAGTTTAAATATTACTGATAATACAACTATTTACTGAATATTATTAAGTAGTATAAAACAATATGCAAAAGAGTAGAAGAGGCGTGAATGAGAACATAATGTAAAACAGACATAACAACCCCGTCTGATTAATATATATAATACTGAAATGTATTTAGATAAACGTTGTCTTTTTTTATAAAAAGGTTTCAATTTTGTTCACATGACCCATCAAATTTCGTCATTTTGTTTCAACAGTTGAGATCATGAGTCAATTGAAGCTAGACCACCATGGAAAACATGGAAACGGCCGTCCAGTGTTTCCAGGTTTTCCATGGTGGTCTAACTTCAATCGACCCATGATCTCAACTGTTGACATTACTACAATCTCCACAAAACTCCTTCTGATATTATTTTGTTTGTTTTACTTTACAAGGCTTGTTTAAATGGTCGTAGTAAAACATTAAAACAATTAATCATTTATGGAGCTGATTTAAATGCACAAGTTGAAAATCATAATACACCATTACATTTATGTGTATTAGCTGATGAAATGGATTGTTTAAATTTATTATTACGTTATGGTGCATCACCGACATCAATTAATTTATCTGGACAAACTCCATATGAATTAGCTATACTTATTGAACGGATGAATTTAGCAAATATTTTGCAGAATTTTGATGAACATTTAGTTGGTAAGTAGTTTATAAACAAGTAATATTATTGAAATGTATTAATTTTATGCGAATTCTAGGTACATCTTGCTGATAAGACAAACTTCAAAGCACCGGCTCAATGGCCTAGATGTTAAGCGTTCACGTGTGAGACCATTACGTTCTGGGTTCCACATCTCGCTAGGCAAGATTATAGAGATGCGCATCGTTCGACAGTCCTAAAATAGGATGAAACGGTTGTCCAGTGCTTCGAGTTTTTCTATGATTGTCTAGTTTTAATTGACTCATGTTCTCAACTATTAAAATTACTAGAATATCCACAAGACCTCTATTGATACTAAAATATATTCAGCTTCGCAATACAAAAATGAAATCAAACTTTGTACGAAGTAAGCATAATAAGATTACTGCAGAATAAAATGGCCTAATCAATGTATTTTACAAGAATCTTATAGGGTGACTATGTGGAGTATGTGTGTGCTACTTATATCGATATAAGTAGTATATAGCGCTAGATCGGGATAGAATAACTGGCAGTGGTAATTCTAGATGATTGAGGAGTAAAGAACGTGTGACGACGGATCACAGGTGAACTCGAGGAAGCTGTAGGAGGCTCCGAAGGAGCCGAAGATATTCCATCCAATCACCTTTTGGAAGAATGTTCTAGAATTCCTACGTGTAGCTTCCCGAATGGACAATACTAATAACCCCCTGTATGCGGATTGGAGGACTATGAATACCTGACAATTTTCTACTATAATTAACACTGTCCGGGAATAATATTCCTTTCATTAGTCTTCTATCTTCTTATTGCGACTTGAAAGGGTTCTGGCGTTCTAGTGCTCACGTTATACGCAGTATATCAAGTACAACCTTCTAGATATACCAGAACGGAATTATATGAGCAGTTTAGTCTGAGATAATTAATGAACATTTTACAAATGAAGTATTTATTGTATAGTTCTTAGATGTTACTAAGATATTCTGTAATATGGTATTCAAATACATTTGATTGTCCCTATTTATTGTTCACGTTCACTACAATTACAAACTGCTAACATCTTTACTGATAACAAACAATGAGTTAATATAATTCATTCAAGGAAATTGAAATTGAAACGATATAAATTAAAGTGTAAATTGTAATTCATTCGAATTGATGCATATTTTATATTGAAAATAAACTATTTTGGGGGGCAGGGGTTATAATTATTACTATTCATAACTACTAATGGTCACATCAACAGTCGATGTAAGTATAATGTAAATAATTAATAAATGTCAGTGAATCGGTAAATGATTATATTGCGTAATAAGTGAACATCAACTCTGAGATACAGGTATATTCAGCTGACGAGTTCTAAATAGGACGAAGTGGTGCGCGTCCTTGATTCCACTACTAGCCACTATCCATCTTTGATTCTATAAAGCTTGTGACTTCAGGCAATATCAAGGCTATACTCACAATATACACATATATCAATAAATGACTGATCAATTGTAGTCCTAAATAACAATGGGAAGATACAAGTAAACAACACCAAGTGAAGTGAAATTGTTTGCTTATAATAAACTCTATTATATCAGAAAAAAAGTTTATCATGCTCTTATCTCATACACATAAATCATTTTAGAAGGACTCATTGTTAATGGCTTCTGTTTAGCTGAATACAAGTAGTAATTATTACTAATTAAGTATTTTGAATGAAATAAAGTTTCCCACTTCAGGTTCACTCTTCGGGGAGTGTTCAACGATTACATCTATAAAGAGTATGCTTCCATTCAGACCACAGATTCTGAAGTATGTACTTAAAAAACTAAATATGTATTCGCTCCTAAATACACTTGTACGGCCAATGGTGAGGAGAGTGATCTCTCTGTCTCGAAATACTTTCACATGGACTCAAGTATACTGCCACTGCCAACGAAGTCCTATTCACTGCCTTCTTGCGGTGAGGATGTTGTTTACAAAATTAAGTGCATGAAAAGCAAATATCTGATTCTCTAACACAGTTAGTGGATATGAAGGACTCACGTAAGCAAATTGAAAAAACCTTGATTCCAAACTAGTGGTGAACAAGGACTTCATGATCCTGAGTGAATAAATGGTATAATTTCAGAACGACCTAAAATGTTATATACAAAAATCTAAGAACTCTAGATATTCCATACCATGAAATCATATGGATGAGAATTCTCATAAATCATTATTTGGCTTTAAACAAAGAAAAACTGTGATACAAGACAATACAATCACTTAGTATTCTTAAATAATTCTCCGAATACAAGAAGTTTAATGTCATATCTAACATGGAAGATACATATATATCTATATGTTAATTCTCTTTGGTACATATTCAGTTCTTTATCATTTCACGGATGATCAATTGATTTGATGTTAGAGTCCGCTAGTAACTTGTTTGTTAGTTTTCTATCTCATCAACAACTTTCAAATTTTTTTATCGACATAATGACTATGAAACAAAAATCACAAAATTGAAATTGTTACATAATAAAATACATAAATAATAGTTTTAATAGTTGAAATCGTGAGTCAATTGAAGCTAGACCATTATGGAAAATCTCGTGAGGCAGGATCGTGGATGAGCACTATTGAGAATTCCCACAATAGGATGAGATAGTAACTCACTAAAAACAGTGGTGGATGTGTCGCTTGATTTCGTGAATTCATTGAAGTTACACATTAACACCATTGGATGCCGACCAAGTTAATGGTCTAGAGGTTAAGCGTTCACGCGCGAGACTGATAGGTCCTTAGTTCAAGTCTCGTAGGGTACGATCGTAGAAGGAGGAGTCTTACTGTAGGATCAAACAGCCGTCCAGTGTTTCTAGGTTTTCCATTATGGTCTAGCTTCAATCGACTCATGATCTCAACGACTGAAATTACTATAATATCCACAAAAACCCCTTCTGATACACAAGTAATAATTCACTATAGAATAGTTTTGGAAATTTCATTCTCTTTCTCTATTCGATTCAATCTAACGTATAAAAACGATATTCAGATGTCCTACACCTATTTATTATCGTTTCTATTTTCAATTTCTTTCTGCTTTTTTTAAAAACCTGATTTGTCTATTTACCTAGAGGGAATTGATCAAAAACCTGTATACAATAAAGATAGACGACCGACAATTCATGGACCAAGAGCAGTGTATGACAGTGTTCACTTACTTCAATATAATCATAATAGTAACCATAGTAACAGTAATAATAATAACAATAATAATAATGGTAACACAATAAGTACACGTAAACCAAGTAAACCAATGTCAGTAGACAGAGAATTACCTCCAACACCTTATCCAAGATGTTTATCATTTGACATGAATGATTTAAGACAACTTACACCAAAACGAATCAATCAATATGTATTTCATAATAATAAAATTGAATCGGGAACACCAGATGTAGTTAGACGTAATAATCTTGATAAAAACGAAGCTACTATTAATAATAACAGACCATTATTACCTATTCGACGACAAATGACATATAGTAATGATAATGATCATTGTGGAGGAACGATTTATAATGATAATAATTCACAAGGTAAGTAGTATAATACATAAAATTACACTTTTAGTAATAAGATTTACATATGATGATTCGTATCAGACATAAATATAACCGATAGTTAGCCTTAAATCTATTGTAAACAATCTTTATTTCCATCGAGATCTTTGGAACATAATACTTAATAACCCTAAGTTTTTTCTCTGTTAGTGAAAAGTAGTTCATGGAGGACAGATGACAGATGCATTCCAAGTAAGGGCCACAGTCAGAAAAGACTGTCTACTTTTCCTCCTTCCTCTTTCTTCTAGTGATCGACTGGATTATGAAGACCTCGGCATCTGAGGGAAAACACGGAATACAATGGATGGCTCAGAACCAATAAGACGATTTGGACTTTACAGATGACCTAACCCTCCTATCGCATACACACGAACAAATGAAGATAAAGACAGCCAGTGTAGCAGCAGTCTCTGCATCAGTAGGCCTCAACATACACAAAGGGAAAACCAAGATCCTCAAATAAAAAAACGAGAACACTAACCCAATCAAACTTAATGCCGAAAGTCTGAAAGATATGGAATCTTTCACGTACTCGGGAAGCATCATCAATGAACAAGGAGGATCGGATGCAGACGTAAAGGAGACGGTTGGCAAAGCAAGGATCGCATTCCTACAATTGAAGAACATGTGGAACTCAAAACAACTGTCTCTCAACCAATATCAAAGTCACAATCTCCAATACGAACGTCAAGACAGTTCTATTGTACAGAGCTAAAACTTGGAGAACTACTACAACCATCATCAAGAAGGTACAAGTATTTACAAATAGCTGTCTACGCAAGATACTCAACATCCATTGACCGGATGCCATCATCAACAGCATTTTGTCGGAGAGAACAAACCAGATTCCAACTGAAGAGGAAATTAAGAAAAGAAAATGGAAATGTATAGGACATACATTACGCATATGCCGTAACTTAGAATCGTGAAGGTAAGCGGAAAAGAGGAAGGTCAAGGAACACATTATGTCGGGAAATAGAACCAGATATGAAAAGGATGAATCACAACTGGAAATAACTGGAAAGGATTGCCCAGGACAGGGTTGGATGGAAAATGCTGGTGGGCGGTCTATGCTCCTTCATGAAGAGTAAAAGGCGTAAATAAGTAAGTCTATCTCTGTTAGGGTTGTGTAGAAGATCTTATTACTAAAATGAAACAGCTTTTTAACGATTTCAGGTGTCCAATGTTTCATCGCTTAATATCCAACCATTACAGAAACCGATTAATAAGTCTTATTTTGTTCATCCTATTTGAAGGACTTCTCAGTAGTGAGTAACCACGAAGTTTGAAGTTAGATATTAACACCAGTGAATGTCAGCTCAGTAGTCTAGAGATCAAGCGTTCGTCCGCGAGACCAGTAGATCCTGACTTCGAGGCAGGATCGTGGTTCTTCCAGGTTTTCCATGGTGGTTCAGTTTCAATTGTTCCACGACCTTAACTATTGAAAACTTTGGTAAACTTAACAATTATATATTTTTGGTAGAATACACTGACTTCTTACAAAATCTTTACATAATATTTTCACATTCGGTGACCACATTGTTACTATCAAGGTTTATAAATGAAATTCATTTATGATATATGAATATGTTTTATTCGACAATTACTATACCATTGTAACGAATGTTTATAAAAACCATTTCACTTATTAACATAAGTTGGATTGGTCCGTTTCTGTCTGTATAAGAAAAGTCCTGAATATATATATCGATGGTCAAAATTAAAAAATTACCTTAAAGCTTCGAAGTAAAGACCGGCGTCAGGTAAGGTTGCCTACTCTCAACCTCTCTATTTCCCCTGGTGATCGACTGTATTATGAAGAGGTCAACATCTCGGGGGAAGCATGGAATACAGTGGACAGCTGGGACACAGATGGACGATCTGGACTTCGCAGATGATATGGCTCTTCTACCACACACGCAACAACAAATGCAGAAGAAGACGACCAGTGTAGCAACAGCCTCAGCACCAGTAGGTCTCAACATACACAATGGGAAAAGCAAGATTCTCCAACAAAGCAAAACATACACCAATCCAATCACAATTGATGGCGAAGATTTGGAGGATGTAAAATACTTTACATATCTGGGTGGCATGATTAATGAACAGGGTGGATCTGATGCAGATGTGAATGCGTGGATCGGCAAAGTAAGAGCAGCATATATACAACTGAAGAACATCTGCAACTCAAAACAACTCTCTGTCAACCAACACCAAAATCAGAATTTTTAATACAAATGTCAAAACAGTTCTACTGTATGGGGTGGAAACTTGGACAACTACGAAATCCATCATCCAGAAGATAAAATTGTTTATTAACAGTTGTCTACGCAAAATACTTCGTATCCGTTGGTCAGACACTATCAGCAACAACCTACTGTGTGAGAGAACAAACCAAATTTCACTGGAGAAAGAAATGAGGTCGAAAAGGAGTTGGAAGTGGATAGGACACAAATTGAGAAAAACACCCATCTGTGTCACAAGGCAAGCCATCCAATGGAATCCTCAATGACAAAGGAGAAGAGGGAAGCAAAAGAACGCATTACACCGAGAAATGGAGAATGACATAGGAAGAAGAATGAAGAACATTTGAATAGAACTATAAAGGAAAGTCCAGTAGAGAGTGGGTTGTAGAATGTTGATCGGCAGTCTATGCTCCTCTATTGGGAGTAATAGCCATAAGTCAGTTCCTCACTATCATGAAACAAATAATGTTGAATATGAATTTATTAGATAACAACTTAAAGCGTTAGTTTGCAAATATTGTACAATATGAGAGTAGGAGGACTCTGAATTTGATCTTTGATTTATATCATACGAACATTGTTAATTAGTGTCTTAGACTAGAATGAATAATGAAAGTTTTATAATTGACACAATCAAAATTATGATGATTATTATTAATATCAAGATGAATCTGAATAATTTTCTTTTTCTTTTTCTTGATTTATTGTAGATATTCTCAAATTTCCTCGACGATTAAATTTCTTAAGGTAGTATTTTACTACTATTATTGTTACTACAAGTAGTAGTATTATGATTTTTTTCATCATTCATATACCCGAGTTCCCAAGTTTGGGAGAATTTTGGGAAATTTCGGGGTATTTTGAGGAAACTCCCGAAGTCAAATGACCTTCAGCAACGTTTGTGGAAATTTCGGGGAAATCTCCAAAATTAAATGAACTTGACCAAGGTTAAAGGGGAATTTTAGGGAAATATTGGGGAATTTCCTTAGGTCTGGGGAAATTTCGGGGTTTTAGTGCCACTTCCCCAAAGTTTACTATAGCGGCTTCCCCGAAATTGGGAGCTCGGGTATATATTAATATATATTTAAAATGCTTCATTGAATAAGAAAATGAACTCTTGAGATGATGGAGAAGATTCGTAGATCACGTGGATGATTTTGATGGAGTTTTGTTGTGTGAGTTGGATGGCTAGATCATTGAGCTTTCATCGTTCTTTTGAACAATATCATCAGCACAAATTTCAAGTAGAAATGAAGTTTTCCTGAAGTTTTTACTGATGATGTTGTTCAGAAGAACGATGAAATCTCCATGACCATACTATCCAGCTCAGAGAACAAAACATCATCAAAAATGAACTCTCATTTGTATATGGTGACTGCAGGGAATAATAACTTCTGAAGATTAGTTGTTTGTTGGAACTAGTGATTGATTATAAACTAGCACTTCTCAAGTTTTGTCCTAATCGGACATTCATTGGAATTTATATATTTAAATAGTTGTGAGCCAAGATAGATAGTAACTAGCAGTAGAATCCACTTCGTCCTATTTAGGACTCGTCAGCTGGATGTACCTGCATCTCAGATTTGATGTTCATTTCGGGACTCGAATATAGTACCGTTCGCTTCAAACGCCATCTCATTATCCATTATTTCATTGCCCTTGTAATGTTAAATATACTAGAACTTTTCAGTTCATTTCTCATGCTAATAATGTCAAAATTGAAACAGTCAATGATATCAATGACATTAAATAAGAATTTTGTTGTTTTATGAATTGATTGGAGTAATAGTCAGACAGCTACAACTTAGGACCAGGCACATATGCCCATCGGTCCAAGTTGCCATACCACATTACCACAACAAGATGAACACAAAATTCATTGAAGTAGTTAATTCAATTGCAATAATATATAAAAGAAAGATCGCATATGAGGATTTAGTACAGGAAGTAAAAATTAGCTCGTAGTAAGAAAGATATGAAGTGATTTCAATCTCATAATTTAAAGGAAGACAGAGAGTCTATACACCTACGCTGTTGTGATCGATTCTCAGCCATGTCACCCACAGTCTCCAACCACTGATTACGATAGTGACGCGGACCACAACCAAGTAGTGTGCATCTACGAACATGGCTCAGACTAGAAGTAAGTGACTTCAAACACTGATGCTACGTTTTCGTTTGACCACCTCTAACTTTCATCCAACCATCTCCAACACTAGTTAACATTACACATCGTAGTAATCAATGTTCAGACATACGTAACAGGTGGCCTAACCACCTCAGTCGACGAAGATTTACAACCTCATCAACTGATTTACCATCATTCCCTAATACCCAACATCTAACTTCACTATTACTTACCCGGTGATCCCAATGGATGCAAGCAATATTCCGAAAACATCTGTGATCAAATACTAGTAGCTTACAAGTATCTTCTACTCTTAATGGCCAAGTTTCGCATCCGTAAAGTAGAACAGAATAAACTGGTGCGTAGTATACTCATCCCTTAATCGATAAACGGATATCTCGCCTTCTCCATAGGTGACGTAATTTGGCAATAGCAAAACGAACTTTCTGAATCCATGCTGATTGAATTAATAACATGAAATTGATGAACAAATACAAACTTTATTAGTTCGGATCCATCGTTACTAACAGTATGATGTATTTGATCCACTAAAAAATTCAAAACCATGTTAAAACTTTACTTTAACTGATATTATTAGTAAACAATAAGAATATTTACTCAAGAGTCATGATGAATGTCAATCATTCCCTGTTTATTTACTAAAACATTTACGAGTCCCGTAGATACAAGGCAAGAATTCCTCACAATACACTATGAATTCTTCACTCTAATCAATCAGATAGTATGAAATATAGTAATTGTCATGATTATTAGTTCACTGTTTTAATTGTTTCCCAATTTGTATCGTTAATATATAGTTGCTTATTGTTTTATAATACTTTAGACAACGTTATCCAAACTATCGTATACGTTCAATCATTTTGGAACGTGGAATAACTGGTTACGGTTTTATTATGCAAGGATCAGATAGTAAGCAAACAATGTTTGTTTGTTTGTTTGTTTTTAATTTCATATTAACAATCTTTTGAAAGTATGGGCAAGACTATAATATATAGACGAACCAATCAAAAGAGTTTGAGGGGTTTCAAAGTCATAGAGCCAATTTCAATACTTGATGCTCATTTACAATCGGTTCATAGTGGATTTTTAGAGAAAATGTGATAATTGAGTAGCTACAACAATTAAAACTACTAAAAAGTTCCATTATTTATAATTGTGGTAATCAAAAGACTTGTGGACCTTGTGAAAACTACCGTAATATTGTTTTCTTTCGATGTAATATATGTTGGAGGAGGAGGTCTGCCAGAATAGGATTTTTTGCTCGATCCAGATCGAGACTGTAGCAAACTATGACTGGATAAAAAAGCACCAGCAACACTGGCTACAACCGGGTACTGCAATATATACAGATGATTGGAACGTATACAGATGCTTATATTTACTTGGTTATGTGCATCGTGTCGTTATCCATAAACGGTATTTTGCGGACACAACAACCGGAGTGCACACAAACAATATTGCAACTGCGTGATCGAGGCTGAAAGGGCTTTTGCGACCTTATCATGGCTCTGAAGGCCGACTATTATTAAGCTATATGGATGATTTCCTCTACCGTATGCATCATCATCATCATTAATAATTTGTGTTCTACCTTAAATTCTAAACATACAGACTCAAATTTCTCTTAATTCAAATAATGTGATAAAGATGTCTATTGTTGTAACAATAAATGTGACTTCACTGACCGTTGCAACTATCTTGACGTGGTGGTCCAACTTGCCTGTCGTAATCAACCAATCGGTCTATACTAGCTAGAACAATCGTTCGTCAAGGTCCTACCATGCAACACATGTCGGTTGAAGAACGGTAAGACTAAAGCAGTAAACTCAAGGTCCGAAGGCAAAGTCGTAATACTGACTGTACAGAAGTGTGACGATAGTAAGCTGTTTCCCTCTGATAACCAGTATGATAACAATGCTGCATTCCCACAAAGGAAGTGTGGGGTTATAAATGGTCGACCCTTTAAAATGCACACTTCACTGTATCCACTGGATTTCTGTCTGAGGTGGTCAGACTTCAACAAGTACGTAGCCAACACGAAAATTACTTGCAGAATGATCGTGTGTGACCGGCCTCAAACAGTTTTCCCTTTGTGTACTGCGGTCACGCTTTCAGGTCACTAAGACCAACTTTAACCGAATTTCCTTTCTAGGTCCAGTCTTAATTTCATTATCGTTTTTATATATTACTCTTCAAAATAGCATTCATTTGGAACATCTTACCTATTGCACGAACCTATCAACAATTCATCTCTCATCTATAGCAAATATTATTACTGAATATAGTCATGTATCCTAATTTTAGTGGTAAAATGACTCTTGGACATTAGGTGACTTGATGTTTATAAATCTTTGACGTTTCATAGGACAGAATCTTACTTCATAATGAGTAGTCAATATCATTCACATGATGAATGAAAGGTTATGTCGTATGTCTTTAAATGACACTGTTTTTCTGTTTGTGTATGAGTTGGAGGGAGGCTAGTAGTATAGTCTAATTGATCAGAATAAATTTGGTGAACTAGGGTTCGAACTAGCGATCTACTAAACTACCCTTGCACTTAATATTATATAAATTAGATGCTCATAAATTCTAATATCTATAGTGAAAGTGTATTTACAATTGACTGATCATTGGGTAGGGATCAATGTGATATATTTCAGGTCCTTCTTATTGCAGATCGAATCCTATCGACCAAGTTGCTATGTGACCACTATTCTAGGTGACTCGGCATTTTGCGCACAAACCCTGGACCTAGGTTTTGTGCTACTTGGCACTCGTCAGCAAGGTTTACCTGTAATCTTGAGGGTACTGATGCTTCCTGACGAATTTTATCCTGTGTCACCCAGCTTCACAGTCAGAGACGCTGAGATATATTTACAATTGATTAATGAGTGGATGGTGATCAACCTCATGTATGTCAAGTCATTATTTCTTATTATAAGTTGAAATCAGATGAGGAATTTTCGAGAACTTGAAGAAGTCTAGACATTTGATTTATTCTAGTTTATGATCTATCAGCAGTGCCTACCAATTACGTCACTACATAGTATTGAACCAGTAGTTTTTAGATCATGATATGAGTACAATACTTGTAAGCCACTGAAATATCCTCTTTTTCTTTTTTACACAGATTTTAAAGAACGATCATTTATTGCTAACAATTTACCCAGTCAAAGGATTTTGAGCGTTCAACCAAATAGTAAAGCGGAAAAAGCTGGACTTGTACCAGGCGATTATATACTTGAGGTAAATTATTCAATGAAATTAACTGATGAATTAATAAGCCAAATAACTGACTAGTTTCATCCCAGCGAATTGGTAACAATCAGGAGTATATCTTTAATCTAGATTTCGTGGTAGTTAGAATTCATCAACAATTTTGTTTTGTTTTTATACGAATAAATATGTGGAAAAAATGTATATGAAGTTGAAGAATGATATATAACTTACTTACTTGCTTACGCCTGTTACTCCTAATGGAGCATAGGCCGCTGACCAGCATTCTCCAACCCACTCTGTCCTGGGCCTTCTTTTCTAGTTCCACCCAATTCTTGTTCATTTTTCTCATGTCAATCTCCATTTCCCGGCGTAATGTGTTCTTTGGTCTTCCTCTTTTCCTTTGGCCTTGAGGATTCCATGTGAGGGCTTGTCTTGTGACGCAGTTCGGTGCTTTCCTCAATGTGTGTCCTATCCACTTTCAGCGCTTCTTCCTGATTTCTTCCTCCACTGGGATCTGGTTTGTTCTTTCACACAGTAAGTTGTTGCCAATAGTTCCCGGCCAATGGATTTGAAGTATTTTGCGTAGACAACTGTTAATAAACACCTGTATTTTCTGGATGACGGCTCAAGAAAATAGACTGATTTGTTATTTGTATGGAGTTTTATGTTTAACCTGTTGTTAATATTATGGTAAAGTATTGAGATTGGTTGGCGTTTTTTAGCGAGTTAGTTTTCTACGGGATCTAGACTTCGCAGACGATCTGGCCCTTCTATCCCACACGCAACAACAGATGCAGGAGAAGACAAACAGCGTGGCAGCAGCCTCAGCAGCAGTAGGTCTCAACATACGCAAAGGGAAAAGCAGGATTCTCCGATACAACACAGCATGCACCAATCCAATCACAATTGACGGAGAAGACTTGGAAGATGTAAAAACCTTTACATATTTGGGCAGCATCATTGATGAACAGGGTGGATCTGATGCAGATGTGAAGGCGCGGATCGGCAAAGCAAGAGCAGCATATTTACAACTGAAGAACATCTGCAACTCAAAACAACTCTCTGTCAACCAACACCAAAATCAGGATTTTCAATACAAATGTCAAGACAGTTCTACTGTATGGAGCAGAAACCTGGAGAACTACGAGAGCCATCATCCAGAAAATACAGGTGTTTATTAACAGTTGTCTACGCAAAATACTTCAAATCCATTGGCCGGGAACTATTGGCAACAACTTACTGTGTGAAAGAACAAACCAGATCCCAGTGGAGGAAGAAATCAGGAAGAAGCGCTGAAAGTGGATAGGACACACATTGAGGAAAGCACCGAACTGCGTCACAAGACAAGCCCTCACATGGAATCCTCAAGGCCAAAGGAAAAGAGGAAGACCAAAGAACACATTACGCCGGGAAATGGAGATTGACATGAGAAAAATGAACAAGAATTGGGTGGAACTAGAAAAGAAGGCCCAGGACAGAGTGGGTTGGAGAATGCTGGTCAGCGGCCTATGCTCCATTAGGAGTAACAGGCGTAAGTAAGTAAGTAAGTAATTGAGATTGGTTAGTCACTAATGGCATATTTACATCGAGAGTAAATTGCCTCGTTATTGTGACATCGTTACATGTTTTCTATTTCAGTCGTTTAATGTCTATCGCTGTAACCAAGGTCACTTGTTTGATCCTATTCTGCTCTCTTCAACACCAAAATATAAACTTGTATGCATAATATATCTTGTGACTGCCAATTAGAGAGCAGTGGATTATCGATCGGACCAAGGACGCGTAAAACACGTGCGAGCAGTCTAGAATCCTTATTGGTCCTAGCCCGGTCAGTTAAGTCCAGAATATCAATCCCAGCCTCTGCGATCTGTATCATTTATTTCAAGCATACTGGGTTTATATACCAACCAGACAGACCACATCGTACCATAAAATAGAAAATAACATTTGTACAAGATGTAGCCAAAAGTGCCTGTGAACGAGGGAGGCAATGATTAATAGACAGAGCATAATTTAAGAATGGTAAATCGCATAATAATAGTTCATAGATCAAAATAAAGCTTGTGATAAGAGGGACATGAATATGAACAGTTTAGTTAATTAACAGTTACACGATAAAACATATACGTATAGTATTCGTCCATAAATGGATCCCAAAAGTTACCATTCATTATGCTTATTGGGACATAACAATGTATAAAACCTGTGTCCGTAACACAGGTTATGAACAAACCAAATTTATTAGCTCAGTGCACAACGCGTTGAAGTTAGAAGTGAAAGATGCCATGTTTGAATCTTATTGGGGTCATCAACTTCAATATCATGTCTGTATGATCTTTAGTATTAATCTGATTATATTAACCAAATTATAATACGAATACTAGTTTAATAGGTGGGGACCAATGAACACAAAACTAAAGTTCAAAGTTTCATCCTGACTATTCACAACCATCTAGAGTTAAAATGTTGTGCCGAGAATGTTGAGTCACTCAGTACAGTGGCCGCATTACAACTTCATCGAAATAATTCGATCACAACTAAGGACTAGTAAAACACAACATTGGTTACCACTCGTGAGTCAATCATTCGCTGCTAGAAAAACTCAAGAGTAACATCTTAGACTTGAAAACTGATTGGTATGGTTTTGAATCTTACAGAAATCATGAACTTTTTCAATATTGTATGTGTACACCTTACTGATCAGTTCCAGATATCACAAAACCTAGTACCAACAGGGAATTCTCCTAATTATTTCCAATCATTTAATAATATGGAGTTCAACCGGTCTGTTGTGAGATAACAACTCACTGAAGACAATGGTGTATGGTGGCGCAACTTCGTGGATTGGTTGAAGTTAGACATTAACACCGTCGGATGTCGGCTCAGTGGTCTAGTGGTTAAGTGCTCGCGCGCGAAGCCAGTAGGCCCTGGATTCGAATCCCGCGGGGTGAGGGATCGTGGATGCGCACTGCTGAGGAGTCCCATACTAGGACGAAACGGCCGTCCAGTGCTTCCAGGTTTTCCATGGTGGTCTAGCTTCAACTGACTCATGAATTCAATCTGTGAAAATTTCTAAAACTCTCCACAAAACCCATTCTGATAATATGCATTAATTGTTTTTTCACCAACAAAGATTATATCATGGATCGATTGAAGTTAAACATTAAAACCGTTGGATGTCGGTTCAGTGGTTTAGAGGTGGAGCTCTCGCGCACTAGACTGAAGATTTCCGGTCCAAGTCCCTAGATCGTCCATAAATTATAGTCTCACCAATAAGTCAAATACGTAAATGGATTTTTTCAAAACATATATTTCATAGACTTATTGATCTATATAGACAATCAGGAAGACGAAGTGAAGGAAGCAGACCGAAATGAAGTGACTATCAGTAGAGAAGGCGATTAAGACAACCCGTTTTGATCAAACGTGATTCAGATAAAAAAGCTAAAGACATGTAATGAATAAGATAAGCAATACGCACACATATGATGACATAAAATATAGTCAATGTTAGTAAGCCAATAAGTGATAAGGTCAAAATATATTTATTTGAACACATAAATATTGGTACAAAGGGGCACCAAATAGATATACGGCACACAAGTCTCTTGATTTGTGTATGGGCTCTGATGCTGCCCGAATGCCAAACCGATGCAAGTGGTTTTCTTAGGAGGCTACATCCGGGACAGTGAAGCAACGTCAGGAGATGTAGTCATATGGTGGTCGGTGACTAATAATTTGTTCATACGTCATTTATTCCCTCAGGATTCTAGGACCCATGTGCAACATTGGTCTGTAATCGGTGTTTTCCAACTACCCTAGTTGGATCCTCTGTATCTACCTACCCGGTTGAAGCATCGGACATTCTCTTTACGTAAAAAAACACCCCTGTCTTTAGAATGCAGTGAGTAGGACTTCTGTGAGATCGGCTGTATACGCATGATAGCATTTCGAGAAGAAGAGTTGATTATCCTCACTCTCGGCTGTACCACGGCATTTTTAAGTTTCAGAAGAATAAATAAACTAATCTGTCCAAATGTTAGAACAACTTATGTTGGCTTGACATAGTACCAATCATTACAACTCTACAGTATTTATGATTGATTTGAAATATCATTTATATTTTAGATTAATGGTATGGATGTTTATGATGCAACGCATACACAAGTAGTTGATTTGATTACAACAACAAGAGATATGTTACACTTAAAAATTATCAACTTTCAACAGTTACCAGAAATTCAGTCGAGTAAGTTCCTATAATATGATTATTAAATAATTTATATTTATAATAAAATGATTTTATACTACTGATATATGAGTAATGCGATAATAATAATAACTTTTAAGTAAAGATGGTTAGTGGCTAGCTGTGAAATCCAGGATGCGTGTTTTGTCCTATTTGGGACTCGTCAGCTGGATGTACTGGCATCTTAGAATTGATGTCCATTCTGTGACTCGCACCCAATAGCATTCACTTCAAACGCCATCGCGTTATCCACTTGGCGATTACATTTTAATATTGTTCATGGACTCGCTCACTCACTCGCTTGCTGTTCGACACTCACATATGATTCTTGCCTCGTGTGCCTGTAGTTTTGGTGATCTGTGTGTGTGCGGTGAGATAATAAACGTAAACAACGCTTCGTATTCTTCTTCTAATTTCTACACTCCATTGGGCGTTATCTAGTGACAGTTATCAGGAAGAGCAGTGCACGAAGTTAAAAAATTGTACCGAATACCAATAACCACAAACCCTTAAAAATAATGATAATATGAATAGAACACCTGTTATAAATGAGATTTCGGCTTAAATTATTAAATACTGTTATTTTTGAATGATTATGTATAATAAAATACATTTAATTGGTGATTTCCAAATGAAGCGAAATGTATACATCCAGAGGCCAAAAATGCCCTGGTTCGGCCGAGAGTGAGAAGAGTCAGCCCTCCCTCTCGCAACGCTCTCATATGGCCACGTGCATACAAACACTTCCATAGAATTCCTATTCACTGCATTCTAAAGGCGGGGGTATTGTTTACGAAACTGAGAGAACAAGAAGTGTGTTCGCCGCTCTAACTAAGTTGGTGAATATGGAGGGTCCACGCAGGGGAGTTGGAAAACCGTGATTCCAAACCAGTGATGCACATAGGCCCCAGAATTTTCAAGGAAAAAAATGGCGTATGAACCAATTGTTGGCCACCGACTACCGTTGAACTGCATCTCCTTACGTTACTCCACTACCTTGTGGATCAGACCTTCAGGTCGAAGGGTTCAGGTGTGGTCCCCTAAGAAAACCACCTACTTCTGTTTGGGCAACCAGGCAGTATCCCAGCTCTCACGCAAATCGAATGATTTATGTGGCGCATATTTATTTAGTGCCACCTTGTACCAACGTGTATATATTTAAATAAAAACAATACATCTTTGATCTTTGTTCATAAAATGTAATCAATTAAATGGCATTTAAACTTATGAAGTAATATATCACTGCTGAGGAGTCCCACAATAAGATGAAACCGCCGTCTAGTGCTTTCAGATTTTCCATGGTGTTCTAGCTTCAACTGACTCATGATCTCAACTATTAAAATTAACAGATCCTTGTTTGTTTGTTTGTTTTTTTCCACTATGATAATGAATATCTTATATGATTTAATCTTTTCTACCATTTTCTTTTGTAATAAATCAAGGAGTTATTAACGGTAATCATGGTAATAGTAATAATAATACTACTAATAATGATAGTATTATTACTAACACTAATTTCAACTACAGTAATAACAATATTAGAATAATGCATCGAACTAGTTTTTTACGTGCTGATCTTAGACGACGTAATACACAACGTTCTACAAGTGTTGATATGGCATGGAATACTCGACAGCTTAGTATTGATAATAATACAATGGATAATAATCATAACATTACTACTACTACTACTACTACTACTACTACTACTACTAATAATAATAATAATAATAATAATAATAATAATAATAACTATCGTCGATCAATTCAATCACTGAATATTAGTAAAACTAATTATTTAGAAAGAAAATCTCAATCAGCTGTTTTAATCATTAAAGATGAAACTGAACAGTCGAAAGATTCATCAAGAACAACGACGACAACAACAATAACACAACCACTGTCAACAACATTATCATCATCATCATCATCATCATTATCACCACATATCAATAATACATATGCTGATATTACTAATTTAAATGATAGTAGTAACTGTAATAATCAACTTGAATGTAACATATCAAAACCATCAAATTTATTGTTATCAAATGAATTGAAAAACTCTGAACTTGATCCATCAGCAGCAACACCAACAGTAAGAACTTTACATAATGAATTAACTAATAGACAAGATAAGTATAAATTCACTACGAAATCATTATCGTCTTTAACAACAACAACAACAACAACAACAACATCACCATCGTCATCATCATCGTCATCATCATTCTCTGCCCAACATCTTTTATATTTATCATCATCGTCTTTATCATCAAAATATAAACAAGATAATAAGATGATGAATACATTAAAACAATATCATAATGAATCATCTGATCATAAATGGGATTCTGAATCAGATTTATTAAATATATCAGAAATCACTGAGATTTCTGTTATATCTATGAATGGTGAAACATTGAATAATAATATTGATAAAGTGGTAGAATATAAGAAACAATCAAATTTTATAAAACCAACAACAGTTAACATATTAACACCGTCGACATCGACGTCGACGACATCATCATCATCACCAGTAAAAAATAAATTGACAAATAAAGTAAACTTTCATATGAATGGTAAATTGAGATCAATACAATCGGAACCATATCTTCATCAAATGAAAGCTGAAAGGAACAATGGTAACAATAAGAATAATTATAATAATCATGTAAGCACTTATTAGTTTTTTACTTACATACATACGTACGCCTATTACTCCCAATGGAGCAGCATAGACATCCGATCAACATTCTGCAACCCACTCTCTACGAGATCTTCCTTTATAGTTCTATCGCATTGTTCTTTACTCTTATTCCTCTGTCACTCTCCATTTCTCGGTGTAATGCGTTCTTTTGCTTCCCTCTTCTCCTTTGTCATTGAGGATTCCATTGGATGGCTTGCCTTGTGACACAGATGGGTGTTTTTCTCAATTTGTGTCCTATCCACTTCCAACTCCTTTTCGACCTCATTTCTTTCTCCAGTGAAATTTGGTTTGTTCTCTCACACAGTAGGTTGTTGCTGATAGTGTCTGACCAACGGATACGAAGTATTTTGCGTAGACAACTGTTAATAAACAATTTTATCTTCTGGATGATGGATTTCGTAGTTGTCCAAGTTTCCACCCCATACAGTAGAACTGTTTTGACATTTGTATTAAAAATTCTGATTTTGGTGTTGGTTGACAGAGAGTTGTTTTGAGTTGCAGATGTTCTTCAGTTGTATATATGCTGCTCTTACTTTGCCGATCCACGCATTCACATCTGCATCAGATCCACCGTGTTCATCAATCATGCCACCCAGATATGTAAAGTAGTTTACATCCTCCAAATCTTCTCCATCAATTGTGATTGGATTGGTGTATGTTTTGCTTTGTTGGAGAATCTTGCTTTTCCCATTGTGTATGTTGAGACCTACTGGTGCTGAGGCTGTTGCTACACTGGTCGTCTTCTTCTGCATTTGTTGTTGCGTGTGTGGTAGAAGAGCCATATCATCTGCGAAGTCCAGATCGTCCATCTGTGTCCCAGCTGTCCACTGTATTCCATGCTTCCCCCGAGATGTTGGCGTCTTCATAATGCAGTCGATCACGAAGAGAAAGAGAAAGGTTGAGAGTAGGCGACCTTACCTGACACCGGTCTTTACATCGGACGAGTGTGTGAGCTTTCTTCCATGCACAATTTCGCAGTTTGATCCATCACAGGAATTACGTATGATATTGACTATCTTTATTTTTTTAATCATAGCTAATAGTTTTTATTAAATATCAAAGTCGTTAGACTACTCATACACTAAGAGTAGTAATGACAGTAGTCTTTTTCAAAATAATTTTGGCGAGACTATAATTTATGGACGACCTTTGACCTTAAGGAATATTAGCCAATAAGGAAACAGTTAATATTGAGGAAAAACTAGAGTTAAATTGGATACACTTCTTTAACAGGGTTCAAAAACTTGTCAAGGTTAAAAAGAGGTTCAAAGGTCCTAAAATCCTATTGCATACGGTAGTGGAATTCATCCATGTGGCTCTATAATAGTCGGCCTCTGAAGCCACAATAAGGTGGCAAAAACTCTTTTAGTCTCGACTACATAGCTTCAATATTGTTTGTGTGCACTTTATTGATGTAAGCTTGTCATGTTTATTAAGCATATATCTCTATTCTAGCAGACTTCTTCCTGCAACATATATTACATCGAAAGACAACATCATCATCATGGTAGTCTGCACAAAGTCCATATGTCATTCGATTACCACGATCACAAATAAAGGTACTTTTTAGTAGTCCCATTTATCGTAGCCGCTCAATTATCACATTTTCTCTAAAATTCACTATGAACTGATCGTACATGAGCATCAAGTACTGAAATTGGCACTATGATCTTGAAATCCCCCAAACCCTTTTGATTGGTTCGTTCATAAATTATAGTTTTGCCAAATTTTATTATTTTATTACCATAGTAACCACTACTTGTAAATTTTAGTGAAAACGTCAAGATAATTCTCTTTTTAAGGAACAGAAAAACTGTATCTATCAAATTACATCAGAAAAATTAATTTGAACAGCTAACTGAAATTCGGAAAGATTGTTTACTTTAATCAAAATTCAATATGCTGATGATGTCGTTGCGAAGAAAGATGAAAGCTCCATGACCAAACTATCCAGTTCAAAGAATAAAACTCTATCAAAATTAAATCAATATTTGTTACAGCCGGTGTTCATCTTGCTGTGCTAATGCAATATGACAACTTGAACCAATGTATATATGTGCCTGGTCCTACGTTGTAGCTAACTGACTGATTGACAAGAATTAAGTATTGATATTGACTATTCATTGAATGTTGTAAATTAAAGCTACATCCTTTCAAGTCATTAGTGTTGATAGAAATTTGTCGATTAAGTTACAATTAAGTGACTAATCTGACTAACTCAACAATGCAAGTATCTATACTGTACAGATCATTACTTACATCTTTAATAGTTTATTAATAAGTTGTCAAATTGTAGAACTGAGTGAATTAAGTTCAGAGCTTACAGGAAGCGACAATTCCTTCATTATTTCAAGCATGACTTGTTAATGAATTCCAAATAGCTCAGGTTTTTGAAAGCATTCAGCTCTGAATTCTGATCCACTTCTTTGTGGACTAGATACTTCGGTTAAAGAATCAACTGTTGTTTCTTCCTAGAAGACCACTTATTTCATCGTAAGTTTCCAACTGGTATTCAAGTCATCATTACAAATTATACCGGATCAAAATGAGTCAAATGAAGTAGAGCTTAATCAACACATAGTTAATATTTGAATAAATTAATTTTGCCGAGAAATTTCATCGTCTACTTGAATCATACCCATTCAGTTGATGAGTAACATCCCGAATCATCATAATTATTAAATTACGTAGAATTTTAACACAATCTAAAGTAATTTCAGTAGTTGAGATCATGATTCAATTGAAGCTAGACCGCCATGGAAAACGTGGGAGCACTGGACTCCTCAGCAGTGCACATCCACGACCCCGCCTCGAGGGATGCAAACCCAAGACCTACTGGTATCGCGCATAAGCACTTAACTACTAGACCACTGAACCAGCCGGCACTCAATGGTGTTAATGTCTAATTTCAACTAATCCACGAAATTGAGCGACACATCCACCATTGTCATCAGTGAGTTACTATCTCACAAAAGACCCGGCTGAACTCCACTGCTCACTAGAACTCCAGGAAATACCTTTTGGAGACCGTCACTAGTGAGCATATGTTGATTAGTATCAGAAGGGGTTTTGTGGACATTATAGTAATTTCAATGGTTGAGATCATGAGTCAATTGAAGCTAGACCACCATGGCTAACCTGGAAGCACTTGACGGCCGTTTCATCTTATTGTAGCCTGTTTTTGGATTCACCCTGAATGTCAAACCAGTGATGGTCCCCATTTTGAAACACTGAATTCAGTATCCTTTACACCTATTATCTTAGTAAATATAACACTGTACACTATTTGTCTATGAAGAAATTAGATTTAAAAAGAATGGGGATGTCGTCGTAAAATCAAGAATAGTTTATCTGGATTTCTATATCTTTAAGTTTCTTACAACCCCTAGTACTCAGAAATAAAAATCGCACATTTCCTTTGTTTAAAAACTAGATCACATATTAGAGAAAATGAGTAGTGGCTAGTAATTGAATGCAGGACGCGCGTTTTGTCCCGTTTTGGACTCGTCAGCTGGATGTGCCTACATTCCACTGCTGGTCACTATTTATCTTTGTTTATAGTACTTGTGAATTAAGGCAATATCGAGGCCATACGAACAGTATGTATACGTGCCAAAAAGAGACTGATCAAGGCGAAGATTCAAGTAGACAGTACCAGGTGAATTTACATCACATATATCTCAGGACAGAATCCAATGATCACTTCTGATAACACTCCTACATTTATGTATACATTGGATTGCATTAAAGTATATTCATTGTAAATCAGTAACGGAAACTTTTAAACTCTAGTAATAACCAATATATATCGAAGGGAATATTTGTTTAGTATATTCAACCCTATATAGATCAAATATGGCCGCACATGAACATTTCAATACAACTAACTACATCAATTTCAATTTGAAAATTCATCTAGTAGGCTATACAAGACAATTTAGATGAACCAAAAGCAATGTTGACTAGCGTTGGAGACGGCTGGAAGGAAGTTTGGGACAGTCAAACAAAAACCTTGACATCAGTGTTTAAAGTCACTAACTTCTAGTCCGAGCTATGTTGGTAGATGCAGACTACTTTGTTGGGGTCCACGTGACTATTTTAACCAATAGCTGAAGACTCTGTGACATGGCTCAGAATTGGTCACAATGCTGCCGGTGTATACACTCTGTTTTCCCTTCTATGAACTGATTCTTTCTCTCCATATCATATCATTATACACAATCTTCCTTTTATATATTACTACCACTGAAGTAACTAGTTCTATGAATTTGTTCATCTTGTTTTGCTAATGTGATATGGCATCATGGACCGATGCATGTAAGTGCCTGGTCCTGACTGACTGAAATGAAATAAAATGAGGCGATAAACAGTCAAAGTAAACATCGACCATAGGGTAAATAATACAATTAACACAAGAACCTCTTCATAATCAAAATACTATGAACCAAATCATAAAAAATAAATGAAATCTTCAGATGATCTATATCATTTGTAAAATGTTAAAATGACTAATCAAAAGTCAGTATAGAGTTGTGAAGATCATTAAGTTTTTGATTCAGATCATAAACCGATTGCTAGTAGACCACTATGCAAATTCTAGAAGAACTGGATGACAGTTTCGTCCTACTGTTGGGCTCATCAGCAGTGCTTATCCACGATCTAACCTCGTGAGATTTAATTCATTGAATAAAATGAATATAGTGTACAATTATATTTTGCTTAATAAACATGACTCAATCTAGTGAATCTTTATCACTTTTTTTTGTCATAAGAGTTCAATAAACCTCTTGAAATCACTTCATAAGATTTAGTTTAACTTGTATAATCTTAGTTTCTATAATGAAATCATACTGAATTGAATACTGAGAACAGTTGAATCAAGAAAATGAACAACAAACTTTCAACTTAATCATCAACATATATCTATTGAATAGATACTGTTTGTCAATTATGCTAACTGTCACCCATATTCCATTTACTAACTAAGCCTTTAGATCATATGAATCAAAGCGGAATAAAACAAACTCCTAGTGTACTGAACGAAAATACCAATGTGGGGGGGGGGGAAGTTAGTCAAATGCATTTGAACATCAATTACAGAATGTGATACTAAAATCTATGAACCATACAGTAAATATTTCATTTGAAAGATATCAATTGCTTTCTGTTCTTGTTCTTTCCTTCTCGATCTTCTATTGAAATACATTCTATTCCTGACTATCGTTATATATTACTTATGTGGATTTAAGTAGCTCACATCACAGGAATAGTGTTTGTCAGTGAAAGTATAGCAAAGGAATGTTAAAGGCATAGAATGCTCATTTCCTAAACACATTGTTCCAATTGGAATTTACTGGAAAAATTTTTTAATCAAAATCGTGGTTTATCAAAGTTTATTCTTCAAAGTTGTTAATATTTCACAGTTCGATTGATTTTCATCATGAATGTCATCTTAAAGGTAACTGTTTCGTTAGAATGACTTTTACAGGACTTTTCAACGGCATCTATGATCAAATACTTACAACTGATACGTGTCTAATGTTATAACTTGTGCCCTGTGTCCTATTAATGTATAACGCAATGATACCGCTAATTAGAGAACGGTGATTTATTAACCGGACCAATGATGCATAAAACCTGTACGAACAGTGTGGATTCTTTACCGAGCCTGTTTCCTGCCTAGCCCTGTCTGTTAAGTCCAGAATACCAAATTCAGCCTCTGTGATATGAATCATTATATTTCAAACATACTGGGTTTATATACCAACCATACAGATTACACCGTACCATAAAATAGGAAACAACATTTGTAAAATTCTAGCAGGAAGTGGCTGTGAATGTGGGAGATAGTGATTGATAGACTGGGCATAACTCAAAAATGGCAAGTCATAAAATAATAGTCTATAGGTCAAAATAAAGCTTACAATAAGGGGGACATGAATATGAATAGTTTAATTATTTAACGTATATACGATAAAAATGTACGCATAGTATTGGTCCATAAATCGACCCCAAAAGTTACTATTCATTATTCTCATTAGGATATAGCATCCAATAACTTTGGAAATTAATCATTCAGAAAGAACTGCTAAGCAGTATACTTCCCATTTGATATATATATATATATTAAGCGCTAGAATTATTTTCTAGATGTACCAATCAAATTAAGCGGTACCACCTACTGGATATGCCATACAAAGTGGATCTAATCAGGGCATAAAAATATAATAACTGATAAATGACAAATTTCCAGTTTGCTGATATTCACAAAGATGTTGACAACATGGTAATTGATATATGATTTGTGTGTGATTGGATTTATTACTTCGGTGATATCTCAGTTATACTGATTCATATGTGAATCAATATGAGTTGCCATTACCATATCAGAATAATGCGACGAAATTACTAAAATCAGTAGAAGTATTAGTAATAATGAGAAACATTAAGCACAGATAAATTTATTCGAGAGATAATGAGTTCATAGACTAAAAACTATAAGGGAAGATAAACAGTGGATTGATCTGCACCATTGCAGTATATTTTGATACCTGTCACTCATGGTCTTCAATCATTGGTTGTAATAATAAAGTGGACAGTAGCTAGGTAGTCTTCACGTACTAAAACAACTCAGTTCAGCACTTGATGAGTTCATGAACTCATCCCATCTCTTGGCTTGGTCACTCGTAGCTTTAGTCCAGCCTACTTCTATACCATTAACAGGGCGCATTAAAGTATGCAATGGTTGGGTGCATATAATGAATGTCCTAACCACTTTAACCGATGAAGATTGATTTGCCACCTTTGATTTGTACTGTGTGTCCGATCTTAACACTACTCACTTGATTATCCTAGTATACGCTACGAATGAATGCTTCAAAATCATCTATGACTGAATATAAATCACCTAATAATATCTTCTATTTCTGAAGGCCATGTCTCTCAGTCATAAAGTAGAATAGGAAGAATTATTCTACAATATATTTGTCTTTTCCTGACCATTGTTGCTACCTTGACATGGTGGTCCAACTTGCCTGTCGTAATCAACCAATGAGGCTATACTGGCTAGAACAATCGTTCGTCAAGGTCCTACCATGCAACACAGGTCAGTTGAAGAATAGTAAGAATAAAAGCAGTAAACTCAAGTTCCGAAGGCAAAGTCGTAATACTGACTGTACAGAAGTGTGATGGCAATAAGGTGTTTCCCTCTGACAACCAGTATGATAGCAATGCTGCATTCCCACAAAGGAAGTGTGGGGTTATAAAAGGTCGACCCTTTAAAATGCACACTTCACTGTATCCACCGGATTTCTGTCTGAGGTGGTCAGACTTCAACAAGTACGTAGCCAACACGAAAATTACTTGCAGAATGATCGTGTGTGACCGGCCTCAAACAGTTGTCCTTTGGGTACCGCGGTCACGCTTTCAGGTCACTAAGACCAACTCTAATTCAATTTCTTTCTCAAGTACCTCCGGAAGAACTCTTCCATGGTGTGGGCGACTGAGAAGTGATAACGGCCTTCATATCTCTAACAGAATTCAAGACCGCTGTAAATATAATCAACTTCTCTCTTCAATTCCTTTGTAGCTGACTGGCTGATACCCATCTTTCAATGGTTACCCATTGAAAATCTCGTCTACATTACACATGAAATAAAAAAAAGTTAATTGAACACGTAGAAAGATTGTTTTCAAACTTCAATCTGGCCGGACTGATGAAACATCTAAGATAATTGAAATGGTTTATCCATTCAATTACATTTAAGAACCATTCTAAGACCATTTTCTTGTCATTTTTGTTATTTAAACGATTTCCTGTTCACTTCAGTAAATAACTCTATTTTTCACTTTGCAAATATGTTAAAATTAATATAAACTAAACAGGTATTGAATATCTATTTTATGTCAGAAGATAATTCAATGATAATGTACACAAACAAACCAAACAGATACCAAATTTATGAGATCCAATTGTACCACTGATCATATTAGAATTAGACCACTGAATCTTGCAAGGCAGGGATCGTAGATGCGCACTGACGAGGAATCCCACAGTAGGACGAAACGGCCGTCCAATGCTTCCAGGTTTTCCATGGTGGTCTAGCTTCAATTAACTCATAATCTCAACTGTTAAAATGTAACTCAATTGTTAATGTTTCCAACTTATATATCATTAGTGATGAATGAATATGAATGACTATTCTATTCTTAACATGGTTGAATTTCACAACTTTTCGACAGAACTTTGGGCAGCAGCAATTTGAAAGACTTTCCCGATCTCCTACATTGTACGATCATTCCATTTAGTTAAATTAATGGTTAATCTGGTTGTCGGAACGGTCATCAACCTCGTGACTTCCGAAGGAACTCGACTTTCAACATGAGATATCATGACTCTTCTAAATGAAGACCTTCTAACTCCCAGGGCAGAGTTTAAATGGTTTAAATCATTTTTCCTGGTTAACATTTTTCAGCGAGTTAGTTTTCTACGGGATGGGGTCGCTAACCCCATGCCCAAATCCTCCTCCTTTATCCGGGCTTAGGACTGGAAGTAGCCCCAGAGGGGCCAATGGTTACATTGGAACTTGATCAGTAGAATTTGATAGTTTTTATTACACTTTTCTATGCCGTGTTATTTATCTAATTATATTCATTTCTCTTTGTTTAAATGTTCATATATTTCAGTCTTGTAATGATATCGAAGCCTCTACAGTACAGAAAGCTCCAATCAATAATAACTTGAAAATAAATGGTCAAGAAATTGATGGTAAGTACCATAAATTAAGAATGCGAATTTTGATTCTTGTTGCTTATAAGCAGCTAGAAAGTGTAGAATAGTTGAGTTATTCTTATTCCCTAGTTGTCATCAATATGTATCCAAGACTTTACTCTCATTCAGGGATTGAGATCAAAACACTGTGGTCTAACTTTACATTTAATGACTCAGTATCTAGTGATTAATATTCACAACACCGATTACCACGACGTGCAATGCTAACCGGTGTTAGAGATGGTTGGAAGAAAGCTAAGAACGGCCAAACCAAAACGTGGCATCAGTGCTTGAAGTCACTAACTTCTAGTCCTAATCATGTTGGGAGATGCAGATTACTTGGTTGGGGTCCGCGTGACTATCTTAAACAATGGTTGGAGACTCTTGGTGACATGGCTCTGAATCGATCACAATAGCGTCGTCGCATACACTCTCTGTCTTCCCTTAAACTGTGAGATTAAAATCACTTCATATCTTTCTTTCTACGAACTAATTCTTTCTTCCTATACTATATCCTTATATGAAATCTTTCTCTTTTATATATTACCACCATTGAATTAATTGCTTTTATGATTCCGGTGTTCATGTTGTTGTGCTAATGAGGTATGGCAACTTGGACCGATGTATATATGTGTCTGGTTCTACGTTGTAGCTGACTGACTGTAAACTCCTCAGGTTAGAAATGTGTATCATTTGATAAACTTACAAAAATTTATTCAAATTGGTAGATATTAAGGAAATATTGAGAATATAAAAGTTGACAAACCTTGAAACAACTTTCTCATCTAACTAATCATCAAGTCTCACAAAAATTGATTTTAAAAGATAAAAACATTGACTAATTACCTAAATATCTATCAAGGATACAAAAATCCCATTTCAATATATAACATTGTTAGGGAGATCCAGAAAATTCCTCGAAAGAAAGCCTAAAAAAGTGCTCTGAAAATGCTCAGAAACATCTTATCCAATCAGTATTCAATAGAAGTTATTCCAGAAACATTTAGAAATTGAAAAGTAATATGTCGTTTTTGTGATTGGATGATTGACATGGTGGCAAAGATTTGTTGCTCAGGTGGACAATTTTGATGGAGTTTTGTTTTCTGACCTGGATTGGTTTGGTTGTGGAGCTTTCATCGTTCTTCTGAATGACATCATTACCAGCAAAAACGTCGGGTGGAAGTGAAGTGTTCGAATTTTTCCACATGTGATTAACAGCTTGTCCTATGGACCTCACTGTCGATTGGTTATTGTTGACCTTAAACCTGTCATTGTTCAGAATAACTATAAAAGCTCCATGACCAAAACATCCAGCTCAGAAAACATAACTCCATCAAAAAGACTGGATAATTATTTATACTGCTACTATGTTCAGTAGCATTCCAGAATTTTCTGGAAACTCATGGCCATCTAAAATATTATAAAACCACTAGATTTTCTGTATATAGACGAACCTTTGGAATAAAGCATTTTCTTCTATATTTTGTGCCTTTTTCTCTCGTGTTTAATTAGCTGTGTAGATCTAAACTCAAGAGGTACAAGAACAGCTTAGGAAATTGAATCTAGCGTTTCAATTAGAAGATCTTATCAATACTTACTTACTCCTGTTACTCCTCGTGGAGGAGCATAGGCCGCTCACCAGCATTCTCCATCCAACCGTGTCCTGGGAAACTCTTTCCAGCTCTTTCCAGTTGTTAATTATCTTTTTCATATCTGATCCTATTTCCTGACGTAATGTGTTTATGACCTTCCTCTTTCCCACTTCCCATCAGGATTCCAAGTTAGGGCTCGCTTCGTGATGCAGTTTGATGATTTGCGTAATGTATGTCCTATTCATTTCCATCGTATTTTCCTAATTTTCTTCTTCATCTGGAAGCTGACTTGTTCTCTCCCACAGAAGGCTGTTACTAATGGTATCGAGCCAATGGATGTTGAGTATATTGCCTAGACAACCATTTATAAATAATTGTACGTTCTTGATGGTGGTTGAATTAGTTCTCCAAGTTTAGATCCGTAGAGTAGGACTGTCTTGACGTTCGTATTGGAGATTGTGACTTTGATATTGATTGACAGTTGTTTTGAATTCCATATGTTCGTCAAGTGAAGGAATGCGACTTTTGCTTTGCGAATCGTCGCCTTTACGTCTACATCTGATCCTCCTTGTTCATCTATGATGCTTCTCAGGTACATGAAAGATTCCACATCTTTCAAACTTTCGCCATTATGTGTGATTGAATTGGTGTTTTTTGTGTTGTATCCAAGGATCTAGGTTTTTCCATTGTGTATGTTGAGGCTTACTGATGCAGAGGCTGCTGCTCCACGAGTTGTCTTCATCTGCATTTGTTCGTATGTATGGGATAGGTGGGCTAGGTCATCTGCGAAGTCCAACCAAAATAGTTTGAATAACAAGTTACTATATAAGCATGAAAAACTATGTCAGAAAGTAATTATAGATCTTTCTCTTTATGTTACTCTCATTAATTATTTATTAATGAATGATTAGTTCATACCATTCCAGATACTATGCAATTGATGACATTAATAATTACCTTTCTTGAATTGATACAATCTCACTTGTACATTAAATTAGTTTCTTGACATAGTTAAGATGAAAATAAGCTATTACTTGGTATACTTAGATAAATTATACTATCAAGAATATAGGTTGTATTGTTCTATGACCCGTTAAATATCATGTGAGTAAATCGACAATCAGTACACCGACTTATATGACCTTGTCCTGTGTTAAACCAATGAAGCGTTGACCAACACTAGGAGCTTTGAATCAACCCGAAGTCCTTATTAATCCTGTGAATAGTAGCTTCTCGTCTAGCCTAGTCGGTTCAGTTCAGAACATAAATATTAGCTTTCACTGTATGAATTGCATATTTTAGACATACTTGGTGCTAAATCTATCGAAGCGTCCAGGTCATCCAATTGAGATACGCACAAAACCGAAGTTGGCAAAACAACGATTTGTCTAAAATAGTGGTTCTTTTTTAAATAATACATAAAAATTAGTTACAAACCTCAGCTTGTGAGGTGTCTGTGGCGTTTAACGTGTCAACTTAAGAATAGTAAATCTTATAATAGTAGTCAATAGGTCAAGTGAAGGCTTAATACAAAAAGAATAATGAATATATATATAATCTAGTTACTTAATGATAGTCCATAAATGATTCCCAGCAGTTACGAATCATTTATTCTTCGTTGAGATATAACAGGTTACTAAATATCAAATAAGCTTTCTGAATCAACACGAGAAAAACCTTAACTACTTCTATGTTAGTAACTTACTTACTTACTTATGTCTATCACCCCCAATGGAGCATAGGCTACGGATCAGCATCATTCTCCAACCCACTCTCTACTGGGTCTTCCCTTCAAGTTCTTTCCAATGGTTGGTCATTCTTCTCATGTCTTTCTTCATTTCTCGGCGTAATGTGTTCTTTGGTCTTCCTCTTTTCCTTTGACTTTGAGGATTTCAACTGAGGGCTTACCTTGTGATGCAGTCGGGTGCTTTCCTCAATGTGTGTTTTATCCACTTCCAGCGCTTCTTCATCCTGATTTCTTCGTTCTCTGGAATCTGGTTTTCTCTCTCTCATGGTTGATTGTTGCTTACAGTGTCTGACAAACGGATCAGATGTTTTTGCTTAAACAACTGTTGATAAACACTTATATCTTGTGGATGATTACTTACTTACTTACTTACTTACGCCTGTTACTCCCAACGGAGCATAGGCCACTGACCAGCAGTCTCCAACCCACTTTGTCATCCGCCTTCTTTTCTAGTTCCATCCAATTCTTGTTCATTTTTCTCATGTCTATCTCCATTTCTCGGCGTAATGTGTTCTTTCGTCTTCCTCTTCCCCTTTGACCTTGAGGATTCCATGTGAGGGCTTGTCTTGTGACGCAGTTCGATGCTTTCCTCAATGTGTGTCCTATCCACTTCCACCTCCTTTTCGATCTCATTTCTTTCTCCAGTGAAATTTGGTTTGTTCTCTCACACAGTAGGTTGTTGCTAATAGTGTCCGGCCAATGGGTCTGAAGTATTTTGCGTAGACAATTGTTAATAAACACCTGTATTTTCTGGATGATGGTTTTCGTAGTTCTCCAGGTTTCTGCCCCATACAGTAGAACTGTCTTGATATTTGTATTGAAAATCCTGACCTTGGTGTTGGTTGACAGTTGCTCTGAGTTCTAGATGTTCCTCAGCTGTGAATATGCTGCTTTTGCTTTGCCGATCCGCACCTTCACATCTGCATCAGATCCACCCTGTTCATCAATGATGCTGCCCAAATACGTAAGGGTTTTTATATCTTCCAAATCTTCTCCGTCAATTGTGACTGGATTGGTGCATGCTGTGTTGTATCGGAGAATCTTGCTTTTCCCTTTGTGTATATTGAGACCTACTGCTGCTGAGGCTGCTGCTACACTGGTCGTCTTCTCCTGCATTTGTTGTTGCGTTTGGGATAGAAGGGCTAGATCATATGCGAAGTCTAGATCGTCCAACTGCATCTTAGATGTCCATTGTATCCCGCGCTTCCCTTCAGACGTTGACGTCTTCATGATCCAGTCGGTCACCAGGAGAAAGAGAAAGAGTGAGAGTAAGAAACCTTGCCTAGCACCGGTCTTCACTTCGAACGACTTTGTCAACTGTCCTCCATGCACAATTTTGCAGTGTAATCCATCATATGAGTTCTGTATGATATTGACTATCTTCTGAGGCACGCCGTAGTGTCGAAGAAGTTTCCATAGTGTTGTTCTGTCCACGCTATCAAATGCCTTTTCGTAGTCACTGAAGTTGATGTACTTTTGGATGATAGGCTTTGGTAATTCTCTAAATTCCCCCCCCCCTAAAAAAATGTGATAGAAATGTCTTGACATTTATGTGTGATGTTTAAATAAAAATCTATTATTCATATCACCCTTTGATCATAGTTAAACAACCACTAAGAACTATTGGTGTTCAAGTACATTCAACTCGAGGCAGTTACACATCAATTATATTAGAAAATGATTTAAAAACATTATGGATTCATTCAAGTTAGAATAAAGCACCAGTAAATCATCATTTCATAGTCTATATAGTTAACACTCAATACAATTCCTAGTTATGTTCAATTCTATCGATAATGTAAGTTGTGGATCCATGAGCCAGTTGTTCAATCCACTTTCATTTCAATATCTTTGATATAAACAATAAAAATTAAACAATCTCTACAGTCAGTGAGTCAGTCAGCTACAACGTAGGACCAGGCATATATATGCATCAGTCCAAGTTGCCATACCTCATTAACACAACAAGCTGAACACCGGGTTCATAAAAGTAGTTGATTCAATGGTGGTAATATATAAAAGAGAAAGATTTCATATAAGGTTATAGTATAGGAAGAAAAAATTAGTCCATAGAAAGAAAGATATGAAGCGATTTTAATCTCTTAGTTTAAGGGAAAACAAAGAGAGTGTATACAAACCTTCTTGAACTAGAAACATATGGATTAGTTCATATATCTATGAATGGTTCATCTTTTCTTTTTTACCTTTTCTTTTCTTTTCTTTTCTATCCTAATGATGATTAGTTTTATGAGGTAAACTTTTTTGTTTATAAATTTCTTTTATTCTTTAGATGATGAATCAGATTCATGTTTAATTTAATCAACAAAAGAAATAATAAATAATGATTACATAATTATAAAAAGTATTCCAGTGAAATAATCAAGTTAGGTAAGTGTAAATAACCATTGACTTGATATATTCAATGTATAATCAGAGAAGAGTTTTTGTGAATACTATAGTCATTTTAATAGTTGAGATCATGAGTCAATTGAAGTAAGGCCTCTGTCAGGGAAGTCCTACTCACTGCCTTCTTGCACCATGGGTGTTGTTTACGAAATTGAGAGGACGAAAAGCGAGTGTCCGGCGCTTTAACCGGGTCGGTGAACATAGAGAGTCCACCTAGGGGGGTTGGAAAACCCTGATTCCAAACCAATGGTGCACATGGGCTCCAGGATCGTAAAGGAACAAATGGCGTATGAACCAATCGTTGGTCACCGGCTACCATGGGACTGCATCTCCTTACGATGCTCCACCGCCTTGTCGATCAGACCTTCAGGTCGAAGGCTCCGGGTGTGGCCTCCTAAGAAAACCACCTGCTTCGGTTTGTGCACCCGGGCAGTATCACATCCCTCACACATATTAAATGAGGTCCGTGTGGCGCATATGTATTTTGTGCCTCCTTGTACCAATATCTATATGTTAAAATAAATAAATAATAAATTGAGTTAGGCCACCATGGAAAATCTGGAAGCACTAAACAGCCGTTTCGTCCTATTGTGGGACTTCTCCTTGCTAATGCTTATTCACGATCCCGCCTTACCAGATTTGAATTCAGAACTCATCAGTCTCGTGGGTGGATGCTAAACTTCTAGATCAATGAGCCTGCTGGTATTCAACGATGTTAATGTCTAACTTCAACCAATTCCCGAAATAAAGTTCGAATCTATGTCAAAAGATGTGTTATGATTAAGAATTTAACTCTATAACCACCATTCAAATTCATTAATACTATCTTTAACTTTTGAATGAATGTTTAGCTGCTAAAGTCATATAAAACATTAAGGTAAATGAATGTATTTGTAAAATCTTAGTGATTGAATATGAAGTAAATCCAACATTTCACATGACAATCTGTTCTATGGCTTTCTAACGAAATATAATTAAATATCAAAATGATTGAATTATTAGTGTTTGATTATATTTCTTTGAAAAAGATTGAATCAAACTGTCAAGTGAAACATTGAATTTACTTTATATTCAATTATTAAGATTTTACAAATATATTCATGCTAAACAAATATAGTTAATGGTTAGCGGTGGGATCCAGGACTTGCGCCACTCGTCATCTGGATGTACCTGCATCTTAGAGTTGATGTTTACTCTTGAACTTGAACTCAGTGCCATTCACTTCAAATACCACCGTCTTATCTACTTAGCTACCGATTCCTAATAGTTACATGTTTATGCAATGAGATGAAGTTGAAATTCACTTGGTATTGTTTGTTTGACTATTATGATTCAATAGCTAAGTAGATAACAGCAAGAGGCTTGAGTCTAAAAGTGAACATGAACTCTGGAATTCAGGTACATTCAATTGACCAGTTTCAAATAGGACAAAGTGGTTCACATCTTACATTCCACTGCTAGCCACTACTCATCTTTCCCTTATAATGATTGTGAATTAAAGCAATATAGAGGCAATCCACAAAGGATACACATATGCCAACAAGAGATTGGAAGGATTCTTTATTTTTTTTTTAGAAAAAAATAAAACAGCCAATATTTTTTAAAATTTTTTTTGTTTTCTTTTTAATTTACTAAAACTTTTCTCTAATTTTTTTTTTTGATTGATCATTCAGTTCATCAAACAAAACAAAAAAAACAACGTTTTTTCTACAGATTTCAAATTCAATTAATCATATAGGAAAATATTGACGAAACCATACACACACACACACACACTCACACACACACACAAACAAACAAACAAATAAGTAAACAAACAATAATTCATTTGCATTTATTCAAAATTCTTTGTTACTTATTTTATAGTCTACTTTTTATATTACTAATAAATCATGAACAATACTACTGATATTCATTATTTGTCATGATCATGATCATCATTCGCATCATCATTGTGTGTGAAATATAAAGATTGATTTATATATAAATGAACTAATATTACATCATATATACATATAATACATGTTTAATAATGTACTGGAATAACATTGTAACAAGAAGGCAATCTGTTATTATCATATCATTGATGTTGCTTATTTAAACAATCATAAATCATAACATTGAACATTGAATATTCAATATTGAACATTGAATTTATTAGTCAATGATTGAATTTTTTTGGCAAGATTATAATTTATGAACGAACTAATGAAATATTAAATAGAAAGTTTTGAGATTTTAGGCGCGAAATTTATTCTCATCCAATTTGGTAAAATAGAAACTTTTTTTTTTGATGTTAGTTTATGATATAAAAAAAAACACCTCGAAATATAATTGTTAACCTTTAATCATTATGTGTAAGTGATAATTTGAATTCTTCATTACATGTTCATAATCTTCAGTTTGATCTTGATTATTAAATGAACACTCTCATGGTTAGTTTGGCATCATTCAGACGTGAATCATAAATGATAGTCTCATGAATATTTTTCAACAACAAAAAAAAAAGAGAAAAAAGAACAAAGAAAAGAAAAGAAACAAAACTTTGAAACAATCTCTTCACATTCCAATTACTTTTTGGTTGTTATTGCTGTTTCTTTATCATGTTTAATGATGGATCATAAAGAAATTGGATTGTATTCTGCTTTCTTTTTTTCTTTTCTTTTCTTTTTTTACAAAAAAAAACAAAAAAGAAGAAAAGAAAAGAAAGTTGAACAGATTACATTCATTATTATTATTATTATTATTATTTGAATGATGTTTGCATTAATTTACAATAAATATTGATTGTACACAAAAAATAATCTTTTTCCTTTTGAGATGAGAAAAATAAACAAAAACAAAAAAAGAAAAGAAAAAAGAGAGAAAAGAACCTGATATTCAATAAAATAAAGATATCATTGTTTTTCTTTTTTTTAATGCAACAATGGATGATTATGGATCTCAATATTATGTAATATGTTCATGAAATTCTTCTTCTTATTATTATTATTATTATTTTCATTATAGATTTCATTTTACGGATCAATATGTCTGTTTGATCAATTTGATATGATGTTCATAATGATGATGATCGTGATCATGATCATGAAGGTTGACAAATATTATTTTCATAATCACTTTCATATACTTTAATTCGAATCTGTTTGATCTTTATTTACTTACCTACCTGCCTACTTACTTACTTACTTACTTACTTACTTACTTACTTACTTACTTACTTACTTACTTACTTACTTACTTACTTACTTACTTACTTACTTACTTACTTACTTACTTACTTACTTACTTACTTACTTACTTACTTACTTACTTACTTACTTACTTACTTACTTACTTACTTACTTACTTACTTACTTACTTACTTACTTACTTACTTACTTACTTACTTACTTACTTACTTACTTACTTACTTACTTACTTACTTACTTACTTACTTACTTACTTACTTACTTACTTACTTACTTACTTACTTACTTACTTACTTACTTACTTACTTACTTACTTACTTACTTACTTACTTACTTACTTACTTACTTACTTACTTACTTACTTACTTACTTACTTACTTACTTACTTACTTACTTACTTACTTACTTACTTACTTACTTACTTACTTACTTACTTACTTACTTACTTACTTACTTACTTACTTACTTACTTACTTACTTACTTACTTACTTACTTACTTACTTACTTACTTACTTACTTACTTACTTACTTACTTACTTACTTACTTACTTACTTACTTACTTACTTACTTACTTACTTACTTACTTACTTACTTACTTACTTACTTACTTACTTACTTACTTACTTACTTACTTACTTACTTACTTACTTACTTACTTACTTACTTACTTACTTACTTACTTACTTACTTACTTACTTACTTACTTACTTATTGTGTATATTTTCTTTTTCTTACCTTTCAGTTTCAGTTCTATACTTTTTATATAAATTCAATTGTTAATGATGAATAGGGCGCGTTATTTTTTTGTTTTGTTATTTAACTTTTGCGATGTTAATCTAGATCAGATTTACAATGTGTTGTTGAGAACGGTTTTGCTCTATCTTTGTGAAACTTGATTTCTCTAAGTTAAGAATGTTACACAACTCTTTGTTTGTTTGTCTGTTTTGTGTGTGTGTGTGTGCGTGTGTTTCATTATCGTTGTCATTGAAGCATTGATGACATACAATGGTAATACCATTGTTAGTAATGAGAAGGTTCGATATCGTGTATTTAGACACAGTGAGGATCATTCAATTTAGTGTTAAAAGTCTACATTAGTACAGTTCTATGATCAATTAAACTACTTTTGATCATATACTTATTGTTTATTTCTATGGATTTATTCTACTCATAGTTAAGTTATTCTTATTCACTATGAATATCAGTCTATTTCAATCTATTTAACTTATAAGAACATATAGACTATCTTTTAAATAGACAATCATTTTGTCATAATGTCAGCTATATTATTGATTCTTATAAACATGATAACATTCATGTATTAAAAAAAAGTGCATCAGATAATTGATTTATGTCATAAACAAATATAGAACTTACACTGATTAGTAACCAATATTATTCCTAACAGAATACTATTGACTAACTTTAGAAATAATCACTAGTCTAAATGACTGGACATTACTAACACTAGTGTTTTGTGTGTGTGTGTGTGTGTGTGTGTGTGTTAAGTGATCGAAGGAAATCGTAAAAAAGTTCTGTATCACGGTTTCCAATTGCTTGAAACTTGTGAATAAAACACATTTGAATTTATGCTGAAACTGATGAATTCAATGAACTGTGAATCACTATCATCCAATCAAGAGGTCAGCAATGGATTGAACGATTAAGAATAACAGTGAATTATTTATTTGAACACACAAATATTGGTCAAAGGGTGCACCAATTACAAATGCATCACACAATAATAATGAGGCTGTGAAGAGATAGAGAATGTAAAATGAGTATAAGAAAAAGGAGAATAGAAATAAGTGTATGACAGTGAATAAATAATAATAAGTCACGTCCATTTTTTATCAAGAAATAAAAAGAAAGTTACAGCAATATCGCCACTGGCTTCGATTCTCAGCCATGTCTAATAATGTCTCTAGCCACTGAGTTGCACCATCTCTAGTACCCCAACCAGAGAGTCATGAAGATCTAACGGAAGCCAGTCCTACACAGATTTCTTTTTTACCACGACACCATTTCATACACTAACCACCTCTCCACTTTTCCCAACCAGTCTCAGCGTCGGCAAATAATGCACGACTTGGAATACTCCGAGACGAAATTCATAGATCATATTCAAACCACCGAAGTCGGTGTTTCAAGATAGTGACATCAACTAAATTATCGTCGCTGTGCCCGAACACACGATGCTGAACCTCTGCATTACTAACATGGTGTTGTCACTAGATGTCAGCAATCCTTCAATGACAACGATGATCAAACACAAAGAGCTGTCCAACATTCTCAATTCGGAGAGATCAGGTTTCACAAGCATAGAGTAAAACTGCTCTCACCGACACGTTATAGATCCGGCCTCTTAAATCCAGACTAACATCGAGAAGGCTCCAAAGATGATACAAATTGGAATAAGTCACTCTGGTTTCCATTATACATGAATTAATCTCACCATTCACGCCACCAGCAGCACATACGCTACTACCCAGATACACGAACTTCTCGATTACTTCTATCTGCCCACCAACTAGGGTGAATGCAGGATCAAAATATTCCCAGTCTCGTAAAAGTACTTTGCACTTCGAAGGTGCAAAACACATTTCATACCTACGGACAGTAATTGCCAACTGATTAAGTGCGGATTGCATGGCTTGGGCATTATCGCACTGTAAGACAATATCATCCGCATACTCAAGGTCGAAAGGCCTTTCCCCGGGTAACACATCCACACCACCATTACGTACATCCATCGCAGCTGTTTCTAGAACGTCATCGATAGCAAAGTTGAAGAGCAACGGTGAGATTGTGTAACCCTACCGAACTACACTGCTTGAATGGAACAATGGAGAGAGGTGGTTGTATGTCCTCACTCTGTCTGAAGTGTTTCTATATAAGACTTTTAAGATGTTAATAAACTTTCAGTCACACCTTTCTTCAATAGACAATCCCAGAGAACAGTCCTGTTCAACGAATCGAAGGCGGCCATAATGTCAAGAAACACTACGATTATTGACCAGTGCAAGTATAACAGTGTTTAAACATTTGGAGGAGGGTAAAGATGTGATTAATACATCCTCGACCAGAACGAAAACCAGCCTGTTCCTCACGAGCCAATCTTTCTCGGGTTTTGAACAATCCACGAAGTATGACGTAAATCAATAGTTTGGACGGATTCAAATCTCACCAGAAACATCATTTCTATCCATGTTACAAATGCTCCACTTACCATGAAGCTTAAGTACACAGCTTCCTCAACCCAAATAACTAAAATTGCATTATTTACAATATACTTTGTTAGTTAATAATGCAACATATTTTTGATTTATATCTAACGTGTATCATTCATTAACATCTACACTAGTTTAACACAATAATGAATAAGCAATAGTTATGGTTTTGAGTGAATGTTTGATTACAATACTTGAGATCATGAGTCAATTGAAATTAAACTACCATGAAAAACCTGGGAGCATTGGACGGCCGTTTCATCACAGATTAGACAATCACTAAACTTTTTTTCTCCCTTATTCTAATCAACATTTTAGCAAACAATAATAAACAAGAAATAATTTTAATCATGAACTAATGTTTGTGAAATAACAAAGTGAGAACAACTAGCAATGGATAGTTGTTTTAGTCTCCTCAAATAATGCAAATTAAGTAGAGTTAAAGATCTATATCAAATCTAGTTTGTTGTCATGATAACATTAATCGACTAAGTTAGAATTCAATGATCCATTATCATTGTTATTATCACTACACAACTCTATTTTGATTCTACGAGAAAATGTATTTCAAAGGTAATCATTAGAGACATACAATGTTATTTATTTATGGTTTAATTAGAGGTTTCGTATAGGTTGAAAGTAAGTCTTAACACGTATTGATATCACATTGAGAATCTTGATATTATGTGGTTAGATAGTGCCAATGTAAAAGAGACTATACTGTAGGATAGACCTATAGTTACTTGAAGTCAATGGCGTAGTGGTATAAGCACTGCTACTGATGGGTCCCACAATGGGATGAAACAGCCGTTCAGTGCTTCCACGTTTTCCATGGTTGTTTAGCTTCAATTGACCCATGATTTCAACCATTGAAATTACTATAATATCCTTAAAACCTCTTCTGAAATTAATTAAGTGTCCATTTGTTTACCATACATTATAATCAGTTAATTTTTTGAGTTTATCGCTATCTCATTGAATGATACTTTACAAAAAGCCCGTAGCATAAACTGTTTTTAGCATGACTAACTTACTTTAAGTGAGATAACTTAGAAAGTCTAATATCTCCAACCTATTGTAGAATTGAAAAATTGTTAAATTATTCTTGATACAAATGTTTTTCAGTCTGGAGATGTAGCCAGTACCAGATTTGCCTAGTTATAACAACTTCCCTTGGTAAATCATGCCCACTGCTCTAGTAAAAAGACTAATGAATAGGAAGCTATAATTGCCAGACCGGATTGTTATGCATATAAATCATATATATATCCTTCTATTGGGACAAAGACATGTGGGCTGAGATCTTGACAAAAGCATAATTTATTTCCTTAAATAGCACGTCTCACACAGAACCTCTCGCTCAGCAATTGGTTTTGAGACAAAACTAACTGTCTGAGATTGTGACATCTAGTGGTATGTCTAGACACGTTCACCCTATCACAGTTTGAACTAAGAACCTCGTAATCAAATCACTGAACCATAGTTCTGATAAAATTCATACGATCAGTTTATTGAAAATGACAGTTGGGAAGTTATGACTTCAAATCATATAATACAACAAGCTACGCATTAGAAGGTAATGACTAACATTATATTATCATCCTCAGAAGCTTGTTCAACTCAACCGAGTTACTAGCAACAAAAAGTCTGAAGTCAATGAAGCAATCAGTGAATTTGATGGAATCCCAATCAATCACATCTGCCGACGTCTTGAAGGATGAACACAGTTTATGAATAGAACACAGAGTTGCCTAACATCCTGAACTTAAAGAGGCCAGGTTTCACAAACATAACTCAAACCTGCTCTCACCGATGTGTTTTGAATTCGACTTTTCACAATCAGACTGACATAGACCACTCTGGATTTCATTATACGTGAAATGATCTCATCAGTTGTACAGCCAAAACCCTTTACACAAGTACGTAAATATACGAACCTTTTGACTGTTCACTATATCAAGAGTAAGTGAAAGCATACGCATCTATCACTCTTATGAAAGAACTTTGTACTTAAAAGGTATAAATCATGTGTTACATTTTCAAATCAAGATTATGTCTGTATTCATTATCTAACCAATAACTTCACAGAAATTGTTCAACAATAGAAAAACTAAATAAGCTTTCTTTAAAGAAAATAACTGAACAGGAAAAAAGGCGAACTACATTTTTTGTTGTTGAATAAATGGAATATGTGAAATAGAGCTTCTGAAGAAATAACTAACTAGATCATTAATAAAATTACTAATCAATGGTAGTTAGTAATATACATATCCAGTGTATTGAATAAGCCAGAGCATTCTTTACAAAAACGATTCTGTTTAGATATGTAGTTTGTGGATAATGATGGATAATATATCAAAATCAACTTGGAGCATTGAATAAGTGTTTCATCCTTATATATGGGATTTACCAACAGTACATATCAGCGACCTCGGTGGAGCTTGAACACAGGATATTCAAATCTCTCGGCGGAATGATAGTGATGCACATACACACTCAAAGAACTGCAGCTCGTGAGTTTGAATCTGATGTGATTTTAAGTGTGTGTGTATCCATCCACAGTAGTTGGAGTAGACCATACTACGCAATTTAGTAATCTATAGACTATTTATACTACTCTCATTTGTACAGTTATTGGCTATTAAATATATGATATGTGTAATCATAATGTGAAATTTGTCATTCAACCGTATTCCTAATCATACAATTTAGTCATTAGACTGAAAAAATTCACTAAGCGAATGTTTACTAAGACAGCTTATTTCACTAATTTCACGTTTGGTTTGTTAATGGATACGGTATATACTACGAAGGACATACTTTTATGCTATCATTATTACTAATCATGAAAACTACTATACGGAACTACAGTATGGTTATTACTAGTTGTTACTGTTGTTCATGTCGGATAATATATTTCAGACATATAAGTTAAACAAGATAGGAAATTCTAATGAATTCATGGTTGCGGATTTAAAACAACTACTCTTTATTTCACCTTTCCACTGAGTTCCACAGTCATCAAACAATAATAAATATGTGGATCATTGAGATGATGTATGTAAGACATGATTAATTTACTTTTATTATTGATTTCATTTCTGAACATTCCAAAGATTAACGATTATCCAAAGAACTCTATTTGAATAGTTTATCACTTGTATAGATTTTATTGTATTTGCCATACGAAATGCTAATAACGATATGAATGTTAAATACGAAAGTGTCATGCTCGATTGATTTCAGTCGGTTTACTAATTCCTACAAGAAAGCATTCAAACAAGGAATCGATGTCTTATAGTTAGATGGTTTCACAAACCATTTCTTAATAACACGTAGAGTCATGTTAAGTAAATTTGATATTCTTTGAATGATATAAGCATATTTAATGCTTTCACTGTCTAGGTTTATATGTAGTTATAAAATTTAATTCTTTGGATGATTCTAGAGTATATCCAATTTACTGAAAACACAACCTTAGTTCCTTAAAGTATCTGAATCTGATTTTAGTAAAACCAGTCTTGTCTGTGTTATACCCAAGTGAAGATTCAATTACGAGTGATTTCTGAGAACTATTAATGAACTAATATTATATATACATTGCTATTGTATATTTGTTCAGTAACTAGATTATGTATACCTGTATTCATCTAATTATAAGCTTCATTTTGACCTGTAGACTATTATGATACAATTTATTGTTCTTAAGTCATATTCAGTTTATTGATTACAGCCTACCATATTCACAGCCACTTTTTGGCATGACTATGTATAAATGCTATTTCCTATTTTATGGTGTGATGTAGTCTGTTTGGCTAGTATATAAATCAAATATGTTTAAAGTAAATGAATCGCATAGTGGAAGCTGTTACTGGTGTTTTGGACTCAACTGACAGGGTGCTAGGAGGACAAAAAACCAAGAAGGACGCTAAGCTGTTCATACCGGTCGAACATCACTGGCTTAGCACAGTTATAAGATTGAATAAGTCATACCTTGATTGGTGAATAAATCACGTGATAACTAGCCGGGCTTAAAGTCACAACAGTCTGTAACCACTAGTCCTAGATATTACGCAGACCTCAACTAGGTCAGTCTACATTCAACAAAATGGCTAAAACTAACAGTTCATAACTTCATGGACTGATATCATTTTCCGCTTACTTCTAACTTAATTCAGCATTAGCAAGTATCACTCGTTTAGATAGGCGGTAGTTAAGCAACAGCCTTTTGTGGGAGAGAACAAACCAGCTTCCAGCTGAAAAGGAAATTAGGAGAAAACGATGGAAATGGATAGGACATACACCAGTCAAATCGTCAAACTGCATCACGACACAAGCCCTAACTTGGAATCCTGAAGGAAGGTGGAAAAGAGGAAGGCCAAAGAACACATTACGTCAGGAAATAAAAGCAGATATGAAAAGAATGAATAACAACTGGAAGGAGCTGGAGAGGATTGCCCAGGACAAGGTTAGATGGTGAATGCTGGTGAGCGGCCTAATGTTCCTTCACAAGGAGTAACAGGCGTAAATAAGTAAGTAAGTTAAGCAATAAAAACATTCTATATTTTCAGTAAATTAATCAAATAGAACTATCACTTCCATATTCTAAATCGATAAGTTAACCCACTTTGCATAGGAGAACCAATCTTTAACAAGTCAGTCGATAATAAAAAAAAAAGAACAATCAAAACGAAGATATCGGCAAGACCCGAGGATGAACGTCAGTCAGGTGTAACTTTTATCAATATAAACGAAAATAATACTCAACATATGAGAATGAAAACAAGAGCAATGAGAAAACAATGAAATTTATATGTTTAATACATTATTTTAGAAAAGATTAATTATTACAAGTTGTATAAGGGAAAATTAAAAAATAGTTAACTATGAATGAATCTTTTTTAGTTTAATGATTGAATAATTTAAACAACTTCAATTAATTCTTGTGGTAATGAATTTTTTGGATGTTTATTTTCAAAATGTTGTTTATAAGTTTTAATATCAGGTACTTGTGTTTTACATATAGGACAAGTATAATGAAGTGCTTTAGCAGCAGCTTTTTTTGAATCAATAGTAGGTTTTTTTAAATCAGCTTGCTTTTTAGCATTTCTTTGTTGACTTTGTATTTTTTGTTGACCACGTGCCATAGTTTTAATACTAAAAAGGATAAAGGTAAAAGAACACAATGATAATTTAGACAAGTTAAATAGTTATATTGAGAATAATTAGAGGTTAATTAACAGTAAGTTGATAGTTGAAAATTTGTGTCTGTTTAGTTGAAAGTTACTGAGAAATTAGCATCACGTAGTATTTGTGAGGATTGATTATTGTGATTATTTGAACACGAATATTGGTAAAAATATACGCCAATTACATATACGCTACACAATAACAATGAGGTTGTGGGGAGATGGAGAATGTAAAGTGCGTATAATTAACAAAAAACAACAATGAACAAGAATTAGTGAATGAGAACGAAATAATAATAATGGAAGAAACAGTTCAATTAGGAAAAATACAACCACAAAGAATTCTTTCAGTTAAAGGACCTCCTGGTCCACTTATCGACTCAGAATACGCAGATGACATAGTCCTGTTTGGTGAAGACGCTGACAAAATGCAGAGTCTTCTGGTAGCACTGAGCAACAATGCCAGAATGTTTGGAATGCGCTTCTCTCCCTCTAAATGCAAGTTGTTGCTTCAGGACTGGTCTGCGTTAACACCTGAACTAAGGATAGGGAGTGAAGTAGTCGAACGCGTTGACAACTTCACTTATCTTGGAAGTCTGATCAGCCCTAATGGGTGGTATCGGACGAAATCTCAGCACGGATTCGAAAAGCTCGATTGGCTTTTGCCAACTTACGTCACCTATGGCGAAGGCGAGATATCCGTCTATCAATAAAAGGACGAGTATACTGCGCGGCAGTCCGTTCTGTTTTAATTTACGGCAGCGAAACATGGCCATTAAGAGTAGAAGACACTCGTAAGCTATTAGTATTTGACCACAGATGCCTTAGAAATATTGCTGGCGTCTGCTGGGATCACCGGGTAAGTAATAGTGAGGTTAGACGCAGAGTATTAGGAAATGATGGTAAATAAGTCGACGAGGTTGTGAATGTTCATCGACTGAGATGGTTGGGCCACGTGTTACGTATGCCTGAACACCGATTACCACGACGTGCAATGCTATCCGGTATTGGAAATGGTTGGAAGAAAGTTAGGGGCGGCAAACCAAAACGTGGCATCAGTGCTTGAAGTCACTAACTTCTAGTCTGAGCCGTGTTGGTAGATGCAGACTACTTGGTTGGGGTCCGCGTGACTATCGTAACCAATGGTTAGAGACTCTTGGTGACATGGCTCAGAATCGATCTCAATGGCGTCGGTGTATACACTCCCTGTCTTCCCTTAAACTAAGAGATTAAAATCGCTTCATATCTTTCTTTCTACGAACCAATTCTTTCTTCTTGTACTATATCTCTATATGCAATCTTTCTCTTATATATTACTACCTTTGACCTAACCACTACTATGAATCCGGTGTTCATCTTGTTGTGCTGATGCGGTATGGCAACCTGGACCGATGCACATATGTGCCTGGTCCTACGTTGTAGCTGACTGACTGAAAGGAGTTACGTTTGCATTTATGAACAAAGTAAAAGAAATGTACAGTACGATCGCCACTGGCTTCTATTCTCAAACGTATCTGATATAGAGGATCCGCCTAGAGGAGTTGGAAAATCTCCATTCCAAACCAATGGTACACATGATCTGCAGGATCTTGAGGGAACAAATGGCGTATAAACCTATTGTTGATCACCGAGAACCTATCTTCTAACGTCTCTCAACTGTCTAGTAGACTATACCTCTAGGTCAAAGGCTAGGGGAGTAGTCCTCTAAGAGAACTGCTTGTTTCGGTTTGGGCGCCTGGGAAGTATCACAAACCTTACAAACAGATCAAGTGGTGTGGCGCATATATATTTGGTTTCCCTTTGTACCGATGTTCGTTTTCAAATAAATAATGATGCTTGAAGACCATATACATGAATGAGAAACGATCGTAAAAAGAAAACTCTCATGTGTTGTAAAGGCTGCTATCATTCTTATATCAGTTCTTGGTCAGTATTAAAGTAGAAACCATATCTAGTTAAACCTAAAACGATGGGTTTTTTTTTCTAAGGTGTTGTGAAGCGGGGATTTAGTGGCTAAGGAGTTCGACTTATGAACACAGGTTCGAATCCCGCTCCGACTAGGTTGACTTTAGCAAATAGATGGTATTACTAGTCCTTACACTTCCTACGTGCTTCATAAACAAATACCTAGTGAACGAGGCAATTTAATTTAAAAGATTACTTTGCATTTTAAAGTATCCATATTTGTTATCAAAAATATTATTTCTAATAAACTGCGACTAACAATAGATACGATAGATTTGAAATTGTCTCTAACCCATGCCCGTTATGTAACGTTTCCCGAAGTGAAAATATGAAATCTGAAACACAAATCATGAACTGTGGTCCGGTTGTCCTTTTTCGCTATAATCATCCACTAATACTCGTAATCAATGGTTGATGAAGTTACTTTTGACTGTGCTGAGCAAAATTATTGCGGGGAGCTAAACATCGTAAAACATCTAACAATGACAATTAATAATAGGTTCAGATAAAACGGAAGCTGAAGTAATGGATAACTGGAGAAACGACAATACAAAGATTCAATACAGCCTTCCTTCGACATACTGAAAAATTCAACGAATTCAAGATAACTCTAAACAACAAGTTCCAAGCCTTATGAGATTTACTCAAAGAAGAAACTACTATGTAGGACAACTGAAAAGGTATTGAGGCAGCACTCACTTCAACCTGTTAGCAGGATCTGGGCAACAAGAAACATCGTTATAAAGAATGGATCACTATCGAAACCCTAAACAAGATTGAAAAAGAGAAGAACAAGAAGACAGCAATTAACAACAACCGAACAACAACAGAGAAAGTCGAGACCCGCTTCAAACACACAAAAGCTAACATAAACGTCAGGAACATCAGAGCCGACAAGCAGAAATATGTGAAAAACGTAGCAACGACAATGGAAAAAACTGTAGGAGAAAGAAATATGAAACAATATATGACACGACGAAGAAACCGACAACGAAATATAGTAAACCAGAGAGACTAGTCAAGGACAAGAAAGCCAATCACTGAAATTCGGAAACAGAGGGACATATAGGTGAGACACTTCGATGAACTCTGGAATAGACCAATTCCACTAAATCCACCAGATATCAGACCAGCACCTGCAGACCTTCCTGTATATATGTGTATAATATGTATAATATAATATATGAAGTCTGCTTATGTTCGTATCTATAATTATTACTGTTATTATTGTCATTATTGGTCCCCCAACATATTAGATATTCTTTTTATCTCTTCTTATCCTTCTAAACATATTTAATCCCTGATTGTCCTTTGAAATTAATTGTGACTTTCATAGCATCATTCTTAATTATTATTGCACAAATGTTTATAATAATATCCGGTTTCACTCTGTATATTATTACATAAATCTACATGTGCAGTAAAGGATTTATTTTATTTTTCTAAATTGTTGGTTTACTTCAGAGGTCGATATTCATTACACAATTATTATTATTATTATTATTATTATTATTATTATTATTATTATTATCATGGTTGAACCCTTTCATTTGGTGTTCATTTCTTTTCTCTCTCTTTTTTCCATCTAAATAAATATTATTCCTAACTTTACAAAGTTTTTGACAGACAGCAATTTGTGTTACACTTAAATTAACTTCTCAGACTCGTTTTATCTTCACTATGCATATATCACTCATACATATTGATATTTCATTAACCGTTTCACTTAATTGAGACTTTCGTAGCGTCACTCCAAACTGTGACTGCACAAACATTTGTTCTAGCGTCATATCTTACTGAAATAATGAGTTATTTTTTCTTAATTATTTTCTATTTTATTTTATTTTTTGAACTAATTTCACGATACATACATGGTCGTTTATTCTTGTTCTGGGTTCATAAACACGCCTATTAAACTGTTCGCTTATTTCACGTCTCCTTTATTTCCATTTCCTTATTTACTTCCTTTCCTTCTTTGAACTTAATTCAATGTTCTTCTCAATTACACATAACCTGATTTATTATTATTCTCTTTTTCAAATATGGCAAATATAATGCTAACATTATTGAAACTTATGCATTATTGCATTTGTGAAGAAACCATTTTGGGTTTCTTCACCAAACTTATGTACCCATAAGATGTTTGTGAATAACAATAATATAGCCGTCACTCCAACAACGATCGAAGAAACCAGCATGGCCACCAGACAGATCAAGAGTGTGAAAGCAGTAGGACCTGAAAACATACCAGTTGAAACACTGAAGTCAGACACAACAGTAACTGTAAAGAGCCTACACGTTCTGTTAAGAAGGATTTGGGACGAAGAACACGTGCTGGAAAGAAGGATAGTTGATGAAGATGCGAAAGAAATGAAATGTGAGCAAGGGAGCCGCTGGGACTAGGGGCCTGTGGCGCAATGGATAACGCGCCTGACTACGGATAAGGAGATTCCAGGAAGATTTGGAATATTCCACGTGCCTGTGCAGCATCATCAATAAACAGAGAGGATCTGATACATACATTAAGGCAAGGTTGAGCAAAGCAAGGACAACATTTCTACGGTTGAAGAACATATGGAACTCAAAACGACTGTCAGCCAATATCAACGTGAGAATCTTCAATACGAACGTCAAGATAGTTTTACTGGATGGAGCTGAAAACCAGAGAACTATCAAAACCATAACCAAAAATGTAAGTGTTAACAAACTATTGTCTACACAAGACACAATGTCTATTGGCCGGACTAACTCGGTGCTAACTTGGAATCCTAAAGGGAAAAGGAAAGGAGGAAGAGCAAGGAACCCGTAACTGGAAGCAAACACCAGAAGAATGATTAAATGGGAACAATTGGAAAGGATTACCCTCGATGCAGAATCCTGGTGGGCAGTCTATGTTTGTACACAAGGGGTAACAGGAATAAGTAGGTATGTAATATTGGATGCACTAACCAAATCAGTCTAGTGAAATTCAATGCGCTCACGCTGCTGCATACATTACCAACGACCTGTGTAAGACTTCACCAAATTCAGTTAGATCTTTGACTATTCGTTTGATTTCACTTGTTTTATTCCTACTTTCTACACCTCCCACGAAATTCTGTTCCATCTTGTTTTAGTATTACGTTCAAGTCTTTCTGCTTTACTAAGATAGTAGCTACTGTTGTTAGATGACTACAAACAAAAACCATGTTTGTATTTATATTGCGTAGACTGCTTAAAGTTCGTCAAATCTCAGAACTTTGTTTATGACAAACTTATTTAACTTACGGGCAGTCACAGTAGCACTATATAAAAGAAATAATGCAGACTTTCAGTCATTTGTTCTTAAAGCGAAAATCAAAAATATACCTGAATTAACCTCATACTGTGAAACTTGTTTGTTATTTCGCTGATATAGTGTGTAGTGAGTTGGACCAACATAAATTTCTCTTAAGTGACATTTCAATTATGACTAATCCGTAGAAACTGAGTGTCTAAGTACAAAGTCCGGATGCTTAACACATTATTAGGGACTCTGCATGCATCAATACAAAATGCCCCTGACTTATGCAAAGATTTTTGGTTTAAAAGATGCTACAATATTCTGCATCTGAAGTTTGTCACACTGATCACAAAAAGACCACATAAAGTCCACAAGTTCTAAACTTCGTAAAATAGAGTTAGGGTCTAAGTGGCATGAAATTTATGGACGGATTTTGGGTGACACTAGAGCAGCCTTGTAATACTTAACACTAGGACGAAAATAAATAGGGTCATCGATCAGTTTGAATTAAGATAAGGTGTAAAAGTTAGGAGATGTGGGTGGGAATTAGGGTGTTTTCATCATGAACTGAGTGCTATTGAGTCATGTGGAGGGGTTTATTTTGCGGATAAATCTAGCAGTTAACTGTTGGATAATATAACAACTGTTATCATGAATCTGAATGATTGTCGCGTATATTACAGTCTATAGCTATTGACCATATTACAATAATAATACACATGGGTATGGAAAAAGAGAACCATTTATGTGTACCGAACCAAGGTATAACAAAAACTGAAACACATGTTGCAGTCAGAGTAAAATAGTCAAGAATATAATAGACAATATTTTGCTCAATAACACCGCATACAAACATCGAAAACACTTTTGGAGAACGATAATTAAAATAACAGTGACAAGCCTAATTCAGTAACTACTTAGTTTCGGGATTAAAAACTACATTACACTTCGCAAGAATAGATTTACACAAACCTTGACCTTCAATCCTTAACTAGCCGCCTTTTGATCCAATATCTTTGTGACGAGCTTGTATAAACTGATTCAATTTTTAGGCTAGCTTCTTATGCTTTCCGTAGGGTTCCAAGTTTTACTTAACGTTTAACGGACAGCAGTCTAGACACCCGACTACACTAGTTCTAGTTTGTTTGCTAATTATAAGTTAGCTTGTATATCATGTCCATGTTTACAGATAACAATGATATTCTCATTACATGTTTTATCTTGATATACATCTCGGATTGTAGCAATTATAGTCAGAGTTACTGACTAACTGACGTCCAGTATAGGTTTCTCGTGTGTATAGTTTAGATTCAACATATTAACAGATTACATTTCTTTCGTAATAATTTTGACATTATTTTTGAAATTTATATATTTTGGTTCACCATAAAGGAAACAGCTGAATAAGTTGACTAATCAGTAATGCAAAGTGTGAGGGGAACGAAGTGTGAGAATAAAAGGAGGAACAGAGAGGGTAGTAAGCGTAGCAGAAAGTAGTTATTAATATGTGATAATGATAATGTAGGTATGTTATGAGATTCCCATTCAGATTTGTGCAGTAAGAGCAGAAGGCCTACGGCCAATGTTATTCCCCTTCTAGTATGCTTCTGTGAGTGTCCAGTCTCTTCTTGAAAGAGTTAATTGAAGGTGCGGACACCACTGCTTCGAGTAGCAGGTTCCAAATATTGATGACTCGGTGTGAGGACCCGTATGTCACGGGTGTTTTGTTAGTTCTTGGGTACTTTTGTGTACAGGATAACCCCGCCCCCCCTAGGGATTAATCTATCAACCCTACTGAATAAAACACCAGTCAACTGAATTTCATTATCTAATACGCCTGACGTTAACCAAGTTTCTGAGACAACAACCACATCCGGTTTTTCTTTATCCACCACTGACCTGAGCTCCTCCATTTTATTTGATAGGCCACGAGCATTTGTGTAGCATACCTTTAAGTCAGATTACCAGGATTCTCCTTGGAATTCTGTCCTGGTTAATTCTATCCAATTGTTTGAAGCGCTAATTATTCTTCTGGTGTTTACTCCCAGTTCCAGGTTCAATGTGTTCCTTAGTTTTCCTCTTTTTTGTGACAACTTACATCGATTGGCTAAGAGTCGACGTCAAGCATCTATCGCGTTCATAATATACTAAGATGATGGTCATCTACCACATTTCAGACCTAATACAAACACAATTTTGCACCGGTAGAAATAGACACTGTTATGAATACGAACGTCATACTCTTAGAATTCGATCGTAGTGACGTCGAGTTGTGGTTCGCCCAACTAGAATATTATTTCACGAAACACAACATAAATTCTGTGGGGACTTGCTACCGGGATTTATGCTCCGTCTCTCCTTCTCCATTAAGGTGCTGGAATCAAACTAGTGTTCTTTTGATTATGAAGCTGGTTGAACCGATATTCTTACGGGAGTCGGTTGTAGGAGGAATCTGATGCAAGAACTTAAGTTGTGGCTAGGAGTTAACTAAAGGCATCTTTTTAATATTATTACATTATAGTTCTAGTATTTATTTACTTCTTTGCTTTTCATGGGCACTTTATTTCGTGTAATAATAATAATAAATTTTCAAATAACAGTCTGTGACATGAGGCGTGCTAGTTTACAGGCAAAATCAAGTTGTTACAGCAGTTACAGTCTTCACTGTAGTGGGTTACTCGGACAATTTAATATTTTATAAGGTATGTCGGTCATGGAGATATGAACAAAAACAATTCTCGCATGTTAATGTAAATAATATTAATAAGATTCGTACTGTTAATATGATGGTCGGCGCGATGTATAGAGGTTGGGTTGCGACGTCCAACTGGTGGTCAAGAATAAATACACGTTAAGTTGCAAACTTCTAGAGACCGTGACCATATATCCCTCTGGAACATCTGAGGCAATAATGATGACGCGGGATGAAGTCACCTATTGCATATGTGTTTTCATTGGCATATCTCGAGGGCGACCGAAAAGAAGAGAAGAAGAAGCACAGCAGACAATGTTCATCCTTATCGAAGTTGAGTAATTGGTGTAGGAATAGCCAAGGTATGGCTACTTAGTCTGATTCTCTTTTTTAAGTTACTTTTCATGTGTAGCGTGGCGTCGAGTTGGAATTAACTATGAACACCGCTACCAAGAAACACGTGCCAAGTAAATCAGAAGGCGAAGGTTGAACGTAACTAATTAAATCCATAAAATCTCCGAGAAGCCAAATATCAGAAGACACTTAATGGACCAAATCGAGATATATTCGCTGGCGATCTCGTGTTATCGAAAGGATACCGAGATCGTGCCAGGATAAAAGCTTGGTTGCAGAACGTAACCGAATTCGCGCGAAGTCACAATCAAAGTGTGAGAATAAGAATGGAAGCACAATACAGCTGTCATTAGCACAGTCAAACAAAAACACATTAAAACAAACACTGGTACAGTTGTTTATAATAGTAATTGTTTTTATTGAACCAGTCGTGTTCTCGTGATAAATGTGAGTCACTACACATGAAAGAGCATTCCAATAGGTTAAAGAAAATAAGCATAATTAAGTTATGAGCGGGCAAAAAATCGTATTCATGGAGACGGTCCATGAAAAGTCGAAAAATGTGTATTAAGCGTAGTTTTAAAATATTGTGATGAAAACAGAACCCTTGTGCACTTTTCGAACGGGAAATTTAGTCCTAGCATGGTTTGCATGTCTCAAACTGTTGCTGTGTACTCAGGCAACAAATGTACCATTACCGAACTAAAGAATCTGTTTTGAGCTACACGTTCGATAGGTTACTTTTATTTTTGAGTTTTAACAGTTTAGTAGTCAACTGTGGATTTGCCTCAGCACAATATTCGATTTTTAAGTTTTCAAAGTCGAGGCTAGTTTCGGTTTATCCTTATATTTTGTACCACTACTTTTTATCCATTTCATCCGTTATTAGTATACTGTTTTTTACGGTCATAGGTTTTGATAGGATAAGGCATGCAAGCGAAGAAAAACATAACAGCCGACAAGCAGAAATATGTGAAAAACGTAGCAACGACAATGGAAAAAACTGTAGAAGAAAGAAATATGAAACAATATATGACACGACGAAGAAACCGACAACGAAATATAGTAAACCAGAGAGACTAGTCAAGGACAAGAAAGCCAATCACTGAAATTCGGAAACAGAGGGACATATAGGTGAGACACTTCGATGAACTCTGGAATAGACCAATTCCACTAAATCCACCAGATATCAGACCAGCACCTGCAGACCTTCCTGTATATATGTGTATAATATGTATAATATAATATATGAAGTCTGCTTATGTTCGTATCTATAATTATTACTGTTATTATTGTCATTATTGGTCCCCCAACATATTAGATATTCTTTTTATCTCTTCTTATCCTTCTAAACATATTTAATCCCTGATTGTCCTTTGAAATTAATTGTGACTTTCATAGCATCATTCTTAATTATTATTGCACAAATGTTTATAATAATATCCGGTTTCACTCTGTATATTATTACATAAATCTACATGTGCAGTAAAGGATTTATTTTATTTTTCTAAATTGTTGGTTTACTTCAGAGGTCGATATTCATTACACAATTATTATTATTATTATTATTATTATTATTATCATGGTTGAACCCTTTCATTTGGTGTTCATTTCTTTTCTCTCTCTTTTTTCCATCTAAATAAATATTATTCCTAACTTTACAAAGTTTTTGACAGACAGCAATTTGTGTTACACTTAAATTAACTTCTCAGACTCGTTTTATCTTCACTATGCATATATAACTCATACATATTGATATTTCATTAACCGTTTCACTTAATTGAGACTTTCGTAGCGTCACTCCAAACTGTGACTGCACAAACATTTGTTCTAGCGTCATATCTTACTGAAATAATGAGTTATTTTATCTTAATTATTTCCTATTTTATTTTATTTTTTGAACTAATTTCACGATAAATATGTAGCGTGGTGTCGAGTTGAAATTAACTATGAACACCGCTACAAAGAAACACGTGCCAGACAAATCAGAAAGCGTAAGAAGCTCGTTCCAAATGACTCCATAAAATCCCCGAGAAGCCGAATACCAAAAGGCAATTAATGGACCAAGTCGAGTTATATTTGCTGGCGATCTCGTGGCATCGAAAGGATACCGAGATCGTGCCAGGATACAACCTTGGTTACAGAAGGTAACCGAATTCGCGCGAAGTTACAATCGAAGTGTAAGTATAAGAATGGAAGCACAAAATAGCTGTCATTAGCACAGTAAAACAGTCACTGGTACACTTGGTTATAATAATAAGCGTTTTTATTAAACCAGTCGTGTTCTCGTGATAAATGTGAGTCACTACACATACATGGTTGTTTATTCTTGTTCTGGGTTCATAAACACGCCTATTAAACTGTTCGCTTATTTCACGTCTCCTTTATTTCCATTTCCTTATTTACTTCCTTTCCTTCTTTGAACTTAATTCAATGTTCTTCTCAATTACACATAACCTGATTTATTATTATTCTATTATTATTATTCTCTTTTTCAAATATGGCAAATATAATGCCAACAACAGTCGCATCACCTCCCAGTTACGCGTAGCAGACCCCTCTCACGCTAACCTAAATAGCCATAACAGGGGCTACGAGTCTAACCATCAAGTCCATTTTGTAAATAACCTTACACTTCACAGTAGGCCTGTACAAGATTTTTTTGGAATAAGACCCCTAGTGACACCTCTGTTGAAGCATATAGCCCAGGTTATTTCAAACCACATGCAAACCATAAATTTGTTTTCCTCCGTACAGTTTCCATCAGAGAGTACTCCCACCCTTCCCTCCTGGGTAAACTCCCCAATCAACTTCACTAGCTCATTTGATACATCTCCCACTAAGTCAAGCTATCAAAACACCGAGCTAATGAAGAACATCCAATCCCTCACATCAAACTCATCTCACACCCGCGAGGGTTACGATGACTTTATCCGAGATACCCTCACCCATTTTAAATTAGTAGGCCACTTGCTTAATATATGTCTTATCAACGCTCGATCGATCTGCAACAAAAAGACGGATTTAGCCCCGTTTGTATCCATATACCAACCATCACTTATTATGATATCTGAAGCATGGACGAACAGTAATATTTCCGACCGAAGTATATCTCTTGATAACTATTTTCTGTATAAAGGCGATAGATTGAATGGACGAGGCGGAGGATGCCTTATTTACGCTCACTCTAGCCCAAACTCACTGCTATGTGATATGCCTGAACTAAACAAACTGAAGGATTCGGTGTGGATTGTATTAAAGCCGTCGAATTCCGTTACCTTACTGCTCGGCTGTGTTTATCGTCAACCTAACGCATCAATAGATGAAATAACAGTATTATCGGAGGTATTCACGCTAGCATCATCCCTCTCATTCACAGGCAAGCTCATTTGTGGTGACTTCAATATGCCCGAAATTTCTTGGCTGCCAGTCAAAGCGCCGAGACGTTATGAATCATTTATTGAATGTCTAGAGCTTGGACAATGGACTCAGTATGTCGATAGCCCTACCAGACATCAAAACATCTTAGACTTAGTCTTTACCAGTGGCCTCATCCCCAATACTTTGTATATTGGAAAAAAGTTCCCAGGTAGTGATCATAACATTGTCATATGCAGCCTTAATGTAAAAGCCACAACCGATAGAAGTAAAACCGTAACACTTCGTAGAAACTATCGCAAGGTTGATTGGAATAACTTCCACAATTACCTAAGAAGCACTGATTGGAGAACTTTCTTTACCTCAAACAATACCGACACATTAACCAATATATTTTATCACAAAATCAAAAGTATCATTAACAACATCGCACCTTTAGAATACTGTAAACCTACGTTCTCCAAAGACCTCTATATACCGGTCAGTACAAGAAGACGTCTTCAAAGACATTGTACTCGATTCCACAACTTAAATGACTTTTCCTCTTTAGTAACGATGACAGAAATACTTGCCCGAACAGAGGCAATAAGTAAACAAAAAGCAGTAGCACAGGAAAAACGTGCAGTTTAACTTAATAATAACTCCTCTGCACTCACCATACTACTCCAAAATAAACTTAAACGCTCTGAATCGAGAGGGAGTATATTCATTAAAGGCAAACAATTATACGAAGATCCCAAACTTATCACAGAATTATTTACTGAACATTTTTGTTTCTCACTAACTAACGAAAAACCATTTAATGATTCAGAACCAATCCCAGTAACTCCCTGTAAAATTACTAATGTAGAATTCAGTGTACAAAATATCTCCAAAGCAATCAGTACATTGAAACACTCCTACAATAATGGACCAGATGGTATTCCATATTGCATGCTAAAACGTGGAGGTGATGATATGTGTTTTGCTTCTCAAACTATTCGCGATATCACTCTCTACAGCGTGTTACCCTACTGCCTGGAAAACTACACATATCATTCCCAAAATTAAAACAGGACCTGAAGCAAACGTTGAAAATTACCGGCCTATAAACATAAATTCAGTGGTATCCAGAGTGATGGAAAAAGTAGTTAAGGCGGCTGTAGTCCAACATCTACTAACTAATAATCTCATCTCGACCTCCCGGCATGGATTTCTTAGGTCCAGATCATGAGATACATGCCTAGTAGACTACCTGAATGATATAACTCTGAAACGAGACAGCGGATTCCTTGTGTCAGTCCTATTCCAAGACTTTAAGAAAGCCTTTGATAAGGTCCCACACAAAAGGCTACTCGTCAAACTAAAGTCCTTCGGAATACACAACCCACTGTACTCATGGTTTGCTTCATTCTTAACAGAACGTAAACAGATGGTAAAGTACAATGACTGTCTCTCGTCCCCTAGACCAATCACCAGTGGAGTCATCCAGGGAAGCGTATTAGGTCCACTTTTGTTTCTTATGTATATAAACGATATATGTAACACCATAGAATTTGGGAAACCATACTTATATGCTGATGATCTCAAAATAGTATACAGCTATAAGCCTGTGACACTAAGCGAAAGTGTATCCCAGATCCAAAAGGACCTCAATAACTTAACTATCTGGAGTGAAAAATGGCAATTACCATTTAACCTCAACAAGTGCGGGATCATGCACTTTGGAAAGCATCCCTATAAACCGCGACTTCACTTAAATGAATGTAGAGTCCAAACACTCGAATCAGTACACGATTTAGGAATTAACTACACAGGAAGCCTGAACTTTGAAGAACATGCCTCCTCTATTATTTCTAAATCTAGACGGCTAATTGGTTTTATAATGAAAAACTTTTTCACAACAGAGGGTAAACTTACTCTCTACAAAATATGTGTACGACTCTCCCTTGAATACTGCTCTTTTGTCTTCTCTAATATGAATATCGCAGACAAGATAAGAGTAGAAGATGTTCAAAGACGTTTCACACGTCAACTACTAGGATGTAACTCGAATCTCGATTACACAGACAGATGTAAGCATCTATCTTTAGAACCTTTATGGCACCGTAGGCTAAAACACAATTTAATATTTCTCTACAAAGCGATATATGGGCTCTCCTTTCTAACCTCCTGCCCGACTATCACCCACGACCCAGCCTATAGACTTAGAAACAACGCATATACACTACACACCGTAAAACACCAAAAACAAATGCGTTGTAAGTTCTTTACAGTACGTTACATTTTATTGTGGAACAGGCTGCCAATGCCTATCCGTAATTGTGATACGTTTACCAGATTCAAAAAGCTAATAACCCTATTTCTAGACTCCAAAGAGCTTCAACATTTCCTTGAACTCCCACCCACCGATGAGGCACTTTATTACGGACCGCCTAGTATCTAGAAAAAACAAGATTATAACAAGTTCGACTGTTACTAATACGAATATAACCAAATCACAGAATATATGGCTTATCCTTTCCTATTATTTATTGTTTATTAATCATGACTTCATGCTCCTAACCCTAGCTTTCAGTTCCCAAATCTCTACAGGTTAAATGTACATTATTCTTTCTAAAAGTCATGTTTTTTTTCTACTGCAAGTAGACAGATAGTCATGCTTTTTTTTTCTAGACAGATAGCTCAATCTTATGGATGCTGATCTACCAAGGCCGATCATACAAAGCTCAAAATTTGGCCACAAAGTCTTGTGAGTTTCTAAATGCTTTATTTGTCTTACCCTGAGATTTTTTCTACAATTTTATACCCTCTCATATCTTTTGATTTGCTATTAGCCCTTACTTCTTTAAACCATTAGTTATTTTCATAGCAGTGTGATATATTTCGTGCCTTAAGGTAACCCTCGTGCTATTGATAGAAGAAACCAGAGAAGTAGTGAATAGGTCTTTATTTCGATCTTCGCGCGGTGACAGTGGAGCATGGGATTATCTGTTCAGACAAACAAAGGCTCTCAACAGTCAATATAAGATAATAGGGAATATAACGCTTATACAAAACAAAGAAGTGAATGAATACTTGAACAATACTGTTTTGGCATATGCTTGGTTGTTTGGGGTCATCTCTGAACCAACCAACCTTAGCTGTTACATTAGCTTCCCCCTAGAATCGACTTCCTTAGGAACGTCGGTTCGATTAACCTAACTATCGAAAACGCCTTAGTTCTATTTCTCATCCCAAGGGAAAATTATCAACTCGCTCACTGTTTGATTTACAATCAGTGACGACTGACGCTGTCAACGATAGTCCATGGATGTCTCTTCACTTACTAGCTTGTCATCTTATTTTGTAGCATGTGATCTATTCTACAACTATCGCTGACGGTTTACTGCGTGCTTTCAAGAGAAAGAGTGTGAGAATGTGGAATAAGAATATCTGAGGAAGTGCCGCGAGCGGGCTACCCAACACCATGTTGGTGAGGTACGATTTTTCCATGCTCAGACCGGCTATCAGGTGTTTACTCACCTGCCTCTTTAGTCGCCCTCAAGTAAAAAGTAAAGAAGAATCTACTTCAAAGGTAACGGTGAAAACCAATCACACCTGAAGAACTGCTCCACTGCCTGCATAAAAATAATAAGATACAAAATGGAAATACAAAAATATAATTTATAATTGTTCGGTTCCACGTAAGTGATTGGCCTCCAGAAAGGATTGGTATTCTGGGTTGCTTTTTGAATTCGTTGTATTTGCCAGTGTTAGTTGTATGAGTTTGATTAAAATCCGCAGCCATCGTTTCGGAATACCTAGCTCATGTGTCCAGTATTTAAAAAAAATTTAACATAACACTTATATATCAAAGGAAAAAGGTCTGGGGAGTTGTAGGTGAGGCGGAATGAGGAGAAAAGTTATTTTTAAATAGATGCAGGGTCTGATTAGCTACGTGGTTAGATTTTATCCTGCAGCTGAAACTGTCAACATCCTTGATTGGCTAATCGGATGTGCCCAGCGAACCGTTTTAGTCATTTGTAAAGATTTATCGTTTTTGCATTTCGATTCCGTAATGGATTTGTCAGTTAAACGATCTAACAACACGTATGGTGGTTCATGATCTAGATAAGCCGGCTTTAGCCTATCAATACTTACTGTGTCGATGTTTCCATGTTTTTCTATCACGAAATATTTAGATTTTCTTGAGACGACTTTGAAAGGACCTTCAAATGGAGGACTGAGCGGTGCTTTTATTTTGTCACATCTTATCCAGACGTGCGTGCAATTGCTTAGGTCTTTAGGTACATATACGGCACGCGATTGTTTGCGAGTATTAATTGGCTTAAGTTTGGACATATGGTCCCGTAGTTGATCTACGTAGTTTCCTAAATTAAGTTTTTGACTGTTAGTATTGGGGTTAATAAATTCGCCTGGTAGTCTCAGAGTTGTTCCGAAAACCAGTTCCGCAGATGAACACTGTGCGTCAGTTTTGACAGATGTTCGTATTCCCAACATAACTAACGGTAGGAATTCTATCCACTGATTGGGGTTTGAGTGAGATATAAGGGCGGTTTTTAGCTGACGGTGAAAACGTTCTACCATCCCATTAGCCTGAGGATGATATGCAGTGCAGCGTATCCTATTGGAGCCTAGAAGTTTAGCCGAGTTATTAAATAGTTCGGATTCGAATTGCGCTCCTCTATCCGTCGTTATTGTTATGGGTGTACCAAAAATGGTTACCCAGTTCTGCATGAAAACTTTGGCTACTGTTTCCGCTGTGATGTCCGCTATCGAAATGGCTATAGGGAATCTAATAAATCGATCTATGCATGTAAAAATATAATTAAAACCGTTTGAATGAGGTAAAGGACCTACCAAGTCGATATGCACATGGGCAAAACGTGCATCTGGTTGCGAGAAAACACCTATGGGTGAATTTGTGTGACGATTAATCTTTGATTGTTGACATGCTGAACACTCTCTAACTTATTTGTGTATATCCTTCTGTAAATTTGGCCATATATATCTGGCATTGATTAGTTTAGTTGAAGCTTTCGCGCCAGGATGAGACGAAGAATGAAAGTTATTATATATCAACTTTCGCATATTTTTGGGAACGAAAGGTGGCGGCATTGCCTTGGTCGTGTCACAATAAATTAGAATACCATCGATAGGTGATGGGAATTGTTTTAAATTAAGACTTGAATTGTTTGTTTTAAGTAGGTTTTGTAATTCTAGGTCCTGCTCTTGTTCGTGTCTTAACGTCTCGAAGTTTACTGTAGGCTGCTGTAGCACGTTCATTTCTAGTCTGGATAAAGCATCTGCCGCCTGATTGTCCTGACCTTTGACTTGTCGGATATCGCTTGTGAACTGTGATATATAGTCAAGGTGTCGGACTTCTCGAGGTGAGTATTTATCGGCTCTCGCTTTTAATGCATTCGTCAGTGGTTTATGATCCGTAAAGACTATAAATTCCCTACCTTCTAACATGTGTCGGAAGTGTTTAATGGTCAGGTAGATTGCAAGAAGTTCTCGCCCGAAGGTAGAATACCTTGTTTCGGCTGGAGCGAGTCTTTTCGAGAAAAAAGCAATTGATTTCCAGGCGTTTTTAACCAGTTGGTTAAGGGTACCGCCTACTGCTTTATCTGAAGCATCCACCATCAAAGCAAGTGGGGAAAGAGAATTCGGATATATCAACGTAGTTGCTTCAGCCAGTTTATCTTTAAGCTGTTTAATAGCTTCGATGGCGTCAGAAGACAGTTTGAATTCTTTTGGTTTTCCTTTAAGTGAATCTGTCAAAGGTTGCATTAATTGTGCACAACCTGGTATGAATCTGCGATAAAAGTTAATTAGGCCTAGAAAACTTCTCAGTTGTGTTAGAGAACTAGGTACGGGGTATTGTTTGATGGTATCCACTTATTTTTTGATAGGTTTAATCCCTTCTGGGCTTATTGTGTGACCGAGAAATTCTAAAGTTTGAACACCGAAAACACACTTACTTTGATGTATGTTTATTCCATGTTCATCCAGTCTTTTCAAAACTGCTTGTACATGCTGTTCGTGTGATTGCAAATCGGGGCTGGCAATTAACAAGTCGTCTATATACCCCTGCGCAAATGGCATATCTCGAAGTAGGTTATCTATGAATCTTTGGAATGTCTGTGCCGCATTTCTCAGGCCGAATGGCATGCGTACAAACTCGAATAAGCCAAAGGGTGTAGTAATAGCTGTCTTGGGAATATCTTCATCAGCCACCGGGATATTGTGATATGCCCTGACTAAGTCAATTTTAGTGAATATGTTCATACCCTGTAAACCGTTGGTGAAATCTTGGATATGAAGTATTGGGTACCTATCTGGTACGTTTTGACGGTTTAGGGCTCTGTAATCCCCGCACGGTCGCCAGTCACCTTCATTCTTCTTTGGGACCATATGCCAAGAGGATGCCCATTGACTATCAGAAGGACGGATAATACCCAGTTGTAGCATATAATCAAACTCGGCCCTAGCGATTTTGAGCTTATCTGGTGCTAGTCTCCTGGGTTTTGCAAACACCGGTGCACCTTCGGTTTTGATAGTGTGACTCACTTTTAGTTTGTCTTTAGAAGGCTGTGGGTTTGGTTTAGTTATGTTTGGAAATTCCGCGAGTATATCTTGGAATTCCGCTGTTGTTACTGGGGGAGTTTGAATCAAGTTAAGAGAGTTGATGTGACTTTCTTTGCCTTTTGTGTAATACGAAGTTTCTTTTAGTGTTAATCGCCGTTTCTTGGTGTCAACTAGAAATTCGTATCTCTCTAGAAAGTCCATCCCCAGTATTGCCAGATCTAGGTCGGCTACCGTGAAAACCCAAGGGAATTGCCTCCTGAACCCCAAATCTAGGGTTAAAGTTTTCTGCCCAAATGTCGCGATTTTAGTTTTATTTGCAGCTTGAAGTGTAATTGATGATGTTTCTCGACTCAGCCCCGTCTTATTTTGAGGGATGATGCTAAGAGCAGCGCCAGTATCCACCAAGAAATTCAAGCCCGAGTTTCTGTCTCTAACATAAAACAAGCGACTGTTTAGGCGCCCCTCCTCAGTCGTCGCGACCTGGGGAGGGGTTACTCGTTTCCCGCTGTCTTAGAATCATGCTTAGGCCAGGCGCATGGTGGCATGCACTTGGTTGAGTTGACACCAAACTTCCAGTGGTACCAACAAAACTGCCCAGATTGTCTAGACATTTGTGACCTGTTTTGTGACTTGGATCGTGGTCGTTGTGGTGACCTGCTTCTGTTTCTATGACCCATTTGCATCCTGGTGACAGCCTCAGTGAGACTCTTAACACTCGCAATGAGCCCTTCTTTACGGGGTCTTTTGCTGATTCTACTTTTTGTGTGTGATTTATTGTGCCTGATCCAGTTGGAGGACCTCTTTCCATTATTCTGTCGGCTATACGCGCTAAATGAGATAATGAGGTTTCAGGACCCTGTGCATCCAAACAGTGTTGGACGTAGCATGGGAGAGCTTGTATCCATCCTTGTGTTAGGACTGCTTCACCCACTGTGTTATCACCCACTAAGACTTGGAGGTGACGTAAAAACTGTGACGGCGACCGATCACCTAGTGTTTCACCTTGAAAAAGTCTTTGGATTCTTTGACTATCTGATAATGATAAACGGTTCATTATCTCTCGTCTTAAGATGGTGTATGGTTGTGGTGATGGTGGACTTAAAATCAAGTCACGGACTTCTTTGGCGACTGAAGGAGGAAGGATAGAACACAAGTCTCTATAGCGAATCCCTTCAGATTTGATATTGTGTCTCGTGAAATAATGCTCTAGTTGAGCAAACCACAACGCAGGATCACTACGATCAAATTCTGGAAGTCGGGATTTCGTAGTCATAACAGTGTATATCTCCACTGGTGACAAATCCTCCAGGTTGTGGGTTTCTATTGAGTCTGACATGAGGTATGTGACAAATATAGCAATAAAGTTAGCACAAAAAGTGGTTACTATAACACGAATAACTTAAGATAATACGGAATAAACTAGTTATATACTCAAATTAGTTTACGGATAATCAGGTCTACTTTTACGATTAAGTAAAAAAATGTTAATAACAGAAATGAGGTTAAATTTGTGTTCAAAAAGGGCTCACCAGTTTCGTGCCTTAAGGTAACCCTCGTGCTATTGATAGAAGAAACCAGAGAAGTAGTGAATAGGTCTTTATTTCGATCTTCGCGCGGTGACAGTGGAGCATGGGATTATCTGTTCAGACAAACAAAGGCTCTCAACAGTCAATATAAGATAATAGGGAATATAACGCTTATACAAAACAAAGAAGTGAATGAATACTTGAACAATACTGTTTTGGCATATGCTTGGTTGTTTGGGGTCATCTCTGAACCAACCAACCTTAGCTGTTAGATATACTATGTGGACATCTAACCCATAAAACAGAATTTTTAAATATCTGATTTGCTTGTAACATGGACCTAGTAGAGACAGTGCATTCCAACTATGGGCTTTGATTGAAGCAGTATTCATACTTACCACAAACGTAAGAGAGCCTAACATCACAAAAGGAGGGAGGGTGGCGTTACTGACCAGCAAACATGATGGTGGGGAGATGAATTCAATCCACCCATGTCTGTAGGGCAGAACATATGGTATTGAAGCTGACTTATCACGCAAAATACCTCTTTAAATCGTGTTACGAACGTTCAATTGGTTTCGCTTCCTACCCAGTAATCCTATTACAAGCAAACTAGACAATTCGCGAATATACGAAGCCTACTCAGGACCCTATAATACCTGGAAAAAAAATAATAAAAAAGGGGGCCCCAATAGCTTCGATAAAAAAAGACAGCCAATTGTATATCACAATACTGTTTCTAGCACTATATTTTATTTTATAATCACACATAATTCCATACTCTCAGCTCCTTTCCGAATCGCCTCCATTTGTCAGTTGTATGTCCACTCACACCTTGTTAACACTTATTTTCTTTAACCTATTAGAATGCTCTTTCTTAACAAATACCTTAATAAAAGAAAATTAGACTGAGTAATCATACCTTAAACATTTCTTCATGAATATTGGCTATTCTACCTCTCGTCCTTTCTTTCACTTGCTCCCTCTTTCAGCCCCCTTGTGATATGGAACGAAAGATTTCATCCTGCACCATCCTCAAAGCCTTAGACATTCCAAAGGGACATAAGGTTGCGACATTTAGAAGCTCCCACCTTCATGGACCTATATTTGACCATCAGTTGCACATTCTCAACGCAACATTCGTGAAGGGCTCCAACTGTAGTACTGATTAAAACCATCTACATTCATATCTTATAAATTATCAACCAAGCTATGTAATTTACTACAGTGTATATTGTATCATTTGTATCAAATTGATCTTGCCTATAAACTGGCATGCCTCATGTAACAATCTGTTAATTAAGAATAAAATTATTATTATTATTGAAACTTATGAATTATTGCATTTGTGAAGAAACATTTTGGGTTTCTTCACCAAACTTATGTACCCATAAGATGTTTGTGAATAACAATAATATAGCCGTCACTCCACCAACGATCGAAGAAACCAGCATGGCCACCAGACAGATCAAGAGTGTGAAAGCAGTAGGACCTGAAAACATACCAGTTGAAACACTGAAGTCAGACACAACAGTAACTGTAAAGAGCCTACACGTTCTGTTAAGAAGGATTTGGGACGAAGAACACGTGCTGGAAAGAAGGATAGTTGATGAAGATGCGAAAGAAATGAAATGTGAGCAAGGGAGCCGCTGGGACTAGGGGCCTGTGGCGCAATGGATAACGCGCCTGACTACGGATAAGGAGTATCCATATTTGTTATCAAAAATATTATTTCTAATAAACTGCGACTAACAATAGATACGATAGATTTGAAATTGTCTCTAACCCATGCCCGTTATGTAACGTTTCCCGAAGTGAAAATATGAAATCTGAAACACAAATCATGAACTGTGGTTCGGTTGTTCTTTTTCGCTATAATCATCCACTAATACTCGTAATCAATGGTTGATGAAGTTACTTTTGACTGTGCTGAGTAAAATTATTGCGGGGAGCTAAACATCGTAAAACATCTAACAATGACAATTAATAATAGGTTCAGATAAAACGGAAGCTGAAGTAATGGATAACTGGAGAAACGACAATACAAAGATTCAATACAGCCTTCCTTCGACATACTGAAAAATTCAACGAATTCAAGATAACTCTAAACAACAAGTTCCAAGCCTTATGAGATTTACTCAAAGAAGAAACTACTATGTAGGACAACTGAAAAGGTATTGAGGCAGCACTCACTTCAACCTGTTAGCAGGATCTGGGCAACAAGAAACATCGTTATAAAGAATGGATCACTATCGAAACCCTAAACAAGATTGAAAAAGAGAAGAACAAGAAGACAGCAATTAACAACAACCGAACAACAACAGAGAAAGTCGAGACCCGCTTCAAACACACAAAAGCTAACATAAACGTCAGGAACATCAGAGCCGACAAGCAGAAATATGTGAAAAACGTAGCAACGACAATGGAAAAAACTGTAGGAGAAAGAAATATGAAACAATATATGACACGACGAAGAAACCGACAACGAAATATAGTAAACCAGAGAGACTAGTCAAGGACAAGAAAGCCAATCACTGAAATTCGGAAACAGAGGGACATATAGGTGAGACACTTCGATGAACTCTGGAATAGACCAATTCCACTAAATCCACCAGATATCAGACCAGCACCTGCAGACCTTCCTGTATATATGTGTATAATATGTATAATATAATATATGAAGTCTGCTTATGTTCGTATCTATAATTATTACTGTTATTATTGTCATTATTGGTCCCCCAACATATTAGATATTCTTTTTATCTCTTCTTATCCTTCTAAACATATTTAATCCCTGATTGTCCTTTGAAATTAATTGTGACTTTCATAGCATCATTCTTAATTATTATTGCACAAATGTTTATAATAATATCCGGTTTCACTCTGTATATTATTACATAAATCTACATGTGCAGTAAAGGATTTATTTTATTTTTCTAAATTGTTGGTTTACTTCAGAGGTCGATATTCATTACACAATTATTATTATTATTATTATTAATATTATTATTATCATGGTTGAACCCTTTCATTTGGTGTTCATTTCTTTTCTCTCTCTTTTTTCCATCTAAATAAATATTATTCCTAACTTTACAAAGTTTTTGACAGACAGCAATTTGTGTTACACTTAAATTAACTTCTCAGACTCGTTTTATCTTCACTATGCATATATCACTCATACATATTGATATTTCATTAACCGTTTCACTTAATTGAGACTTTCGTAGCGTCACTCCAAACTGTGACTGCACAAACATTTGTTCTAGCGTCATATCTTACTGAAATAATGAGTTATTTTTTCTTAATTATTTTCTATTTTATTTTATTTTTTGAACTAATTTCACGATACATACATGGTCGTTTATTCTTGTTCTGGGTTCATAAACACGCCTATTAAACTGTTCGCTTATTTCACGTCTCCTTTATTTCCATTTCCTTATTTACTTCCTTTCCTTCTTTGAACTTAATTCAATGTTCTTCTCAATTACACATAACCTGATTTATTATTATTCTATTATTATTATTCTCTTTTTCAAATATGGCAAATATAATGCTAACATTATTGAAACTTATGCATTATTGCATTTGTGAAGAAACATTTTGGGTTTCTTCACCAAACTTATGTACCCATAAGATGTTTGTGAATAACAATAATATAGCCGTCACTCCACCAACGATCGAAGAAACCAGCATGGCCACCAGACAGATCAAGAGTGTGAAAGCAGTAGGACCTGAAAACATACCAGTTGAAACACTGAAGTCAGACACAACAGTAACTGTAAAGAGCCTACACGTTCTGTTAAGAAGGATTTGGGACGAAGAACACGTGCTGGAAAGAAGGATAGTTGATGAAGATGCGAAAGAAATGAAATGTGAGCAAGGGAGCCGCTGGGACTAGGGGCCTGTGGCGCAATGGATAACGCGCCTGACTACGGATAAGGAGTATCCATATTTGTTATCAAAAATATTATTTCTAATAAACTGCGACTAACAATAGATACGATAGATTTGAAATTGTCTCTAACCCATGCCCGTTATGTAACGTTTCCCGAAGTGAAAATATGAAATCTGAAACACAAATCATGAACTGTGGTTCGGTTGTTCTTTTTCGCTATAATCATCCACTAATACTCGTAATCAATGGTTGATGAAGTTACTTTTGACTGTGCTGAGTAAAATTATTGCGGGGAGCTAAACATCGTAAAACATCTAACAATGACAATTAATAATAGGTTCAGATAAAACGGAAGCTGAAGTAATGGATAACTGGAGAAACGACAATACAAAGATTCAATACAGCCTTCCTTCGACATACTGAAAAATTCAACGAATTCAAGATAACTCTAAACAACAAGTTCCAAGCCTTATGAGATTTACTCAAAGAAGAAACTACTATGTAGGACAACTGAAAAGGTATTGAGGCAGCACTCACTTCAACCTGTTAGCAGGATCTGGGCAACAAGAAACATCGTTATAAAGAATGGATCACTATCGAAACCCTAAACAAGATTGAAAAAGAGAAGAACAAGAAGACAGCAATTAACAACAACCGAACAACAACAGAGAAAGTCGAGACCCGCTTCAAACACACAAAAGCTAACATAAACGTCAGGAACATCAGGGCCGACAAGCAGAAATATGTGAAAAACGTAGCAACGACAATGGAAAAAACTGTAGGAGAAAGAAATATGAAACAATATATGACACGACGAAGAAACCGACAACGAAATATAGTAAACCAGAGAGACTAGTCAAGGACAAGAAAGCCAATCACTGAAATTCGGAAACAGAGGGACATATAGGTGAGACACTTCGATGAACTCTGGAATAGACCAATTCCACTAAATCCACCAGATATCAGACCAGCACCTGCAGACCTTCCTGTATATATGTGTATAATATGTATAATATAATATATGAAGTCTGCTTATGTTCGTATCTATAATTATTACTGTTATTATTGTCATTATTGGTCCCCCAACATATTAGATATTCTTTTTATCTCTTCTTATCCTTCTAAACATATTTAATCCCTGATTGTCCTTTGAAATTAATTGTGACTTTCATAGCATCATTCTTAATTATTATTGCACAAATGTTTATAATAATATCCGGTTTCACTCTGTATATTATTACATAAATCTACATGTGCAGTAAAGGATTTATTTTATTTTTCTAAATTGTTGGTTTACTTCAGAGGTCGATATTCATTACACAATTATTATTATTATTATTATTAATATTATTATTATCATGGTTGAACCCTTTCATTTGGTGTTCATTTCTTTTCTCTCTCTTTTTTCCATCTAAATAAATATTATTCCTAACTTTACAAAGTTTTTGACAGACAGCAATTTGTGTTACACTTAAATTAACTTCTCAGACTCGTTTTATCTTCACTATGCATATATCACTCATACATATTGATATTTCATTAACCGTTTCACTTAATTGAGACTTTCGTAGCGTCACTCCAAACTGTGACTGCACAAACATTTGTTCTAGCGTCATATCTTACTGAAATAATGAGTTATTTTTTCTTAATTATTTTCTATTTTATTTTATTTTTTGAACTAATTTCACGATACATACATGGTCGTTTATTCTTGTTCTGGGTTCATAAACACGCCTATTAAACTGTTCGCTTATTTCACGTCTCCTTTATTTCCATTTCCTTATTTACTTCCTTTCCTTCTTTGAACTTAATTCAATGTTCTTCTCAATTACACATAACCTGATTTATTATTATTCTCTTTTTCAAATATGGCAAATATAATGCTAACATTATTGAAACTTATGCATTATTGCATTTGTGAAGAAACATTTTGGGTTTCTTCACCAAACTTATGTACCCATAAGATGTTTGTGAATAACAATAATATAGCCGTCACTCCACCAACGATCGAAGAAACCAGCATGGCCACCAGACAGATCAAGAGTGTGAAAGCAGTAGGACCTGAAAACATACCAGTTGAAACACTGAAGTCAGACACAACAGTAACTGTAAAGAGCCTACACGTTCTGTTAAGAAGGATTTGGGACGAAGAACACGTGCTGGAAAGAAGGATAGTTGATGAAGATGCGAAAGAAATGAAATGTGAGCAAGGGAGCCGCTGGGACTAGGGGCCTGTGGCGCAATGGATAACGCGCCTGACTACGGATAAGGAGATTCCAGGAAGATTTGGAATATTCCACGTGCCTGTGCAGCATCATCAATAAACAGAGAGGATCTGATACATACATTAAGGCAAGGTTGAGCAAAGCAAGGACAACATTTCTACGGTTGAAGAACATATGGAACTCAAAACGACTGTCAGCCAATATCAACGTGAGAATCTTCAATACGAACGTCAAGATAGTTTTACTGGATGGAGCTGAAAACCAGAGAACTATCAAAACCATAACCAAAAATGTAAGTGTCAATAAACTATTTTCTACGAAACATAGTCAATATACTTTATCTGCATACCATCAGCAACAGACTACCCCGAGTTCGGACAAAGCAGATTACAAATGAGGAGTATATCAGGTAAATACATTACAAGTGGTTTGGACATATACTGCTGAAATCTCCCAAGTGCATCACGAGGCAAACGCCAATTTGGTATCCTGAATGGAACCGGAAGAGAGGAAGGTCGAGGAACACATTACATCAAGAATCGGAACCACATATGGAAAGGTCGAATAACAACTGGAAAGAACAGGAGAGGATTGTTTGTATAAGGATTTGATAGCGAGTGCTGGCGGAAAGCCCATACTCTTTCACGATGAGTATCGGGCATTGATTAGTAATTCCAGCCGCAGAAGGTGTATATGGATCCATATTGAGTTTGCAATCAGAACACGCTGCTGGTAATCCACGCAACAAATGGTAGCCTGACTTTTCTCCAGACAGTGATTTATATTGCTGCACAGAAATGTCTTTTTCATGTATACGTTTCGGGAATGAAGTTCATTGGGTCGAAAATTTCGTTAGGCGAAAATGCGTGACATTTAGGCTGGAAGGAGAGAAACGTTTTACTAGTCAAATAAGACTTTCTGTCGTAATTACATACTGCAATATAGTTTGCTGACTTGATAATGTGAAGTTTATTTGCATTTGAATAATATGTGCACAGTAGAGACTGTGGAAATAGTTTAAGTAGTAAGTGAAAAATTAAGTGAACAAGAAGAAATAATAATAATAATAATAATATATTTCTGCATGTGCAGGTACACACCGTTTTTACAGGCATGATCTATAAATTACAACATTTGTTGGTTCGCAAAATGCTTCCCAACTTATTAAGTTTATAGTTGTTATAAAGTGAAATCGCAGAGCGCTTGCTGTAAACTATGACCTTGAGAGGACGCGTACGTTAAGTTTGCTCCAAACGTCAGAAGTTTCATAGCTGTGCTCTCAGAGCAAGATTCTGAAGGAGAAAAAAAAGAAACAGAGGAGCAGCAAGGCACTTGGATATGAACGCCAAAGGTTGCTTAACATTGTGTAGTAGAACGGACAGAGGTATAATAAATTAGAATAAATTCATATTATGTCTTGTTAGAGTGAAGTGAAGTCAGAGGCTCCATATTAGAGAATGTACTAATAAAGAACAGTGAGTTGTGATGTTTAACAAGTTGGAATAAGCTCACATAAAGGAAGGGAGGTCAAGGTTGGTACAAGGGAAGCGGTTTATTAGAGAGTGTGTATATAGAGGGTGAAGTGTTAAGAATACTAGTGACTATATCTTTTATTGTCTTTTTTCTTTTCTTTTTTTGTCCATCCGATGTCAGCCACGCAATCCTAGTGTAAAAGTCCGAGTTAGCATGTTATAGGTTGTCTTAGTAGAATAGCTAATCCAGCATATTATTGGAAACATGAGTCTGAGTGGTGAGCGTAGGAAGACAATCTATATCTTAGATTGACTGTCTTATTCTCAATTATAAAGAGCCTGATACATACAAAATGTTCTGTCCCCACAAACACGGGTGGATTGAAGTTATCGCCCTCACCATCAATGCTTGCTGGTCAGTAACTCCACCCTCCCTCCTTTTGTGATGTTAGGCTCATTTAAGCTTATTTTTGTATATACGTCATACCTCACACAATCCTCTGTTTCACAACTTGTTGGAAAGCACTATTTCTATAAGTACCATTTTACAAGCTTATCAGGCAGTTACAAGCTGTGGACTGTGGGTAAAGCATCGATGCAGTGCCTCTGTTGACTATAGTATAAAGTATAGTTTGCCAAACAGAGTATAAGCGTTAAGAAGGGTATATTGTAGGATAGTTGTTTATTTAAGCAGGCGGAAAAAGTATAGAAGTATGAGTTGTGGATAAGGGAACGAGTGGAGAAATAATATTAATTGCTAGTCAACATAGTGTACAGAAGAGTAAAAAGTTAATATAGGATAAACAGGAAGGAACTCACAGTAACTTGGTGCTGATGTTATTTTCTGTTGTCTTAACCAGTTGATTGGTAACAGGTTCCATAGATGCAAGACCACTGGTAGTAGGCAGCCGATTGTGGGGTCCTCTTGACTTTTTAGGGTGGTAGTGAGTGTCCCTTATCGACCGAGTTTAGTTTAACAGTAATGATAGGTCCAGTGAGTTACCTGTCTACTTCAAGTGAAGAAATGGGGTGGAAAAAGTAATTAATACAACTGCAAAGTAGGAAAAATAAGGTAAACTGAACTTGAAGTCCATTTTGGTCTAGACATGGAGAGAGCCTATGATGTCTGAGTGGGGTGCAGATGTGTTCGTACGTGCAAGATCAGTGCGAGTGAGGGTTTGATCAAGCAGTTTCACAAACGTATGTAGTTCATCTGCCATGCGAGTCTCGGAAGGAAGACTGTTCCATATTATTGCATACTTGGTGAGGAAGAAGTTTTCCCGAGTTTTTGATCTGTATTTCTCAACTTTGACCGTAGATACTTTGTTTCGAAGTTCGTATTCATGTGAATCTCGGGCAAGAATTATCTGACATGTTGAGTAAGTAAGGTTTTTGAGTAGTTTGAAGTAGAGAATCAAATTAGACCTAAGCCTTCTCTCCCAAAGGGGTGCTATTCCTAAGATTTGGCATCGGGAACTGTAGTCAATGACCGAGTCAGTCTTAAGTACTTTGCGGGTGAAGTCTCGTTGTATTCCTTCCACCTTTAGTATATTAGATAGGCGTAGGTTGGAAAATAAGAACGAGCAGTATTCAACGATAGGTCTTACACAAACTTTGTAAAGAAGGATTTTAGATTCATTTTGATAGAAATTACGAAGAATGAAGCCAAGCAATTTCCGCATTTTGGATGCTTTGGCTGAGATGTGTTCAGAGAAATTAAGACTGTGTGAATAATGTACCCCTAGGTCAGTTACTGATGCCAGTCTGGGGAGTGTGTGATCGCTAATTGTTAGTTTCATTTTAAGAGACGTGTCTCCTATACATAACCAGCCGCATTTCTCTATGTTGAGCTCTAACCTCCAGCGTTTGCACCAGTCATCTACCATGTTGAGTTCATGTTGGATTGTTTGCATAGTACTGCGTAAATCGCAAATGTCAGTTTTATAGATGACTTTTAAGTCATCGGCATAGAGGTAGGTCTTACCTGTGCTGAAACACCTGCATATATTGTTGATGTAGATTATAAAGAGCAATGGACCCAAGACACTACCCTGCACAACACCACTGGTTATCGGTCGAGGTGTAGATGTATTAGAGTTAATCTTGGTTATTTGATATCTGTTCGTAAGAAAAGACTTGATCCATTGCAAAAGGGGATTTATAATTCCAACTGACTTCAGTCTGTTGATTAGAAGATTATGAGGTACTTTATCAAAGGCTTTCTTAATATCGAAGTATAGTATAATAACTAGTTTCTTCTGGTCACGCATACGAGTAACCTCGTTAAAGAAGTCTATCAGGCATGTACTGCACGACCTTGTTCTAATGAAGCCGTGTTGTGACGGGTCTATTAGATCTTCCTTGAGTAGGTGATCAGATAGTTGATTTTGTATCACTTTTTCCATTATGCGTGATATGACTGGAGTGATATTTATAGGTCTGTAGTTTTCTACCAGGTTTCTCGGTCCGGATTTGTGTTTGGGTAGAACATACGTTACCTTCCAGGTTTCCGGATATGTACCTGTCTCTAAAGATAATGTGTATATTTTGAGTAGTAGCGTCTGTATGTCCGGCCCTGACATTTTATAAACGATTGAAGGGATGTCATCGGCACCAGAACTCGCATTTGGTTTAAGGGTTTTAATGGCGGTATGTATACTCATAATGTCGAAGTTTATGGTACTAAGATAGTTTTTGCCGGTGCACTTTATGTCGATATCTGGGGCATCAGATGTATTCCCATTGTGAGAAAACCATTCACTTAATAGTTCACATATGACGGTTTGGTCATTATACGTTACTCCATCGTGCAGTAAGGAGTGAATGTTGTTGTCTGTGTTCTTTCTTATGCGTTTCGTGAGGAGACGACATAGGGCTTGGGCTTTAGATGCAGCAGCGAGCGCAGTACGTTCCTCTACCTGTTTATGCTTGTTGTGTTGACTTTGTACTCCGTCAAGTACGGAGTATATCTGGTGCAGGGCACTGAAGTCTTTTGATATATAGTACATCCTTTTCAGTTTTCTCAGTTTAGACCTAGTCTTTTGGTTTATATAGGGAGTAACTGTTTTAAAACCAATTTTAGAGGGTATAGTAGTGTCTAGTGCAGATTTGGTGGTGATATTGAATATTTCTAATGTTTCTAAGAGGTTATTACTGGTAAAGAAACTGCCCCAGTCAGAGTGCTTTATTAGAAATCGAAAGTTTTCCCAGTCAGCGTTTGCATAGTCTCTATATTGGAATCGCGTTTTTAATGTCTTTAATTTGTTGCATATGGCAAGAATCGGAAGGGTGCAGAGGACTATTTTATGATCGCTGTTGTGAAACTTTTCGCTAACCACCATTGATGTTGGTGTGACACTATGACAGAATATCAAGTCAAGAATGTTGTGATTTCGTGTAGGCAGGTGTACATGTTGTTGCCAGCCGTGTATGTCTAAGGACCTAAGTATGCTTTCAAAGCACAATGGGCCAGAATGTGTCTTCCAGTTGATGGTGGGAAGGTTGAAATCACCACATACAATTTTGTATGTGAAGTCAAGCGAGGCAGCCTGAGCAAATGACTCACTTACAATAGTGTCAGTTGAACTAGGAGTGTTAGGAGCTCGATATATGCATCCGATTAGTATTTTACATTCATGAGTGTGCACAGTAAGCCATATCGATTCAGGAAGTTTGCTGAGGACGTGGTCGCTATAGGTTTCCGCTCTCAAATTTTTTGATACATAAACGAGACAACCACCACCCCTCTTGGTGACTCGATCACAGCGGAAGAGCTCATAGGTGTCTATTTGTAGAAATGTGTCTGTGGTATCGGAGGACAGCCAACTTTCCGTTATCAAAACAAGTGAGGGGTTGTTTAAAAGCAATAGGGTGCGTAGGTAAGTCATCTTACTTTGTACAGATCGAGCGTTGATTAACATAAGTGTCAGGTACGGTGACTGTTTGTCTAGTAGAAGGGTATGATGTAAACCGAGTGGTTTGTCTGTTTTGCCCTGAGAAAAGGAAGAATTGGGAGCGTTGACTCCATATTGATGAGTGTTTAGTTTATTACCATTAGGGTTAATGCAAGAAGGGTAGTCGGGTGTGGTTTTGGTGAAAGAAGTATGTCTAAGAGTGGAAGGTAGAGTCGAATGATCAGGTAATGTGTCCGGGGAATGATCAGGGGGTTCAGTCAAGGAGTTTTCAAGACTAGAGACAGTTATCGAAGTTGAGTAGGATGTGCTACTCCCCATTAAATCGGAGTATATAGATGGTTTCAGAATAGTGGGATTGTCGCCCTCAACATTTGGAGACCCCATAGCAGTAATGTTGAGGGGGAGAGAGATAAAAAAGGATGAGATAGTGTGCATGTCGAATTAGGGGGGACCAAACCGTTGTATTGGGTGGCTTGACTTGGATAGTACCTAGAATCTGTAGGTGGGTTCCCAAGTAGGCCAGCGTTATGGCTTCCTCGTGTGCGGTGGGCAATTTTAGTCCTATTGTGGTTAGTTGGGGAGGTTGTATGTTTCTGGTAAGGGATGAAGGAATGCCTGTTATTGTTGCCAGGAGAGGTGTTTCTGTTGTGTATAGTTTTGTGTTGGTTCATGGGGCTTACAAGGTTGACACCATATGACTTATGGGTATCACGTGTGGGTGTGGTTCTTGTCGAGTGTCGTTTCACATTAGGATGAGTGGGTGTTGCCAGTTCACTATGTTTGTTGTAGGGCATTCTATTACTATGAGATGGTGCATGTTTTGGGTTAGGGGTGCTGGAGTATTGGTGGGTTTTTACGGAGAGTTTGGTATTTTTTCGCACAGCGGTGTCTGCGGGTCTGTAGCTGTTAGCGCGATCCCTGGGAGGATCATTTTTAGGCATTTTATAAGGGCCGCTAGGGTAATACTTGGACGCTATTGAGGCATAAGTGGTTTGGCATTTTGGGGTAGCTGAGTGTCTGGGCTGAGGGTGAGTGGTTGTAGCTGCTTTATGTGCGGTCTTGTCCTTAGGACTAATAGCAGTGTCCGACGTGCCTCCGTTTTTTGGGGGGGCAGTGTATGATATTTTAGGATTTGTGCAGTGACAAGAGCTGTAGCTGCCACGGCTACGTAAGCTGGGTTGATCAGTTTGTGTTCCATTGCAGATTCGACGCTGGATAGCGGTCCTGTCATGAATGATCCTAATATTTTTAAATGTTGGAATACGCCTCAGTAGTGACTGACTATTGAGGAGGTGATTAGCTTCAGTGGTGCTACCAAACTGAAATAGAATGGGACAGGAGGTTTTAGTGTGTGCCTTACGTAATCTTCTTGTTACACACCAAGATTGCGACAATCCATATTCTTTTAGCAGAGTATTTTTAGCAATCTTTATGTTCGTACTATCAGGTATATTATACACAATAACATTCTGCATACACTGAAGTCTTTTCAACACTTCAGATATATGGTCAATTACTTTTTCACTGTTTTTTATAATTTCCAGATCGGGATTTTCTGGAACACTGATTAAATATATGTAAGGTAATAGGTCTTGAATAGTTTGGGTGAGGCTAAGTTCTGTTTGGCTGCTTTTAGGTCTACCAGTGGTGAGATTATCGGAGTTTATATCAAAGTTTCTAAAGTCGATATGGTTACATACAGGCCTGTTGCAGGTGTCTAGCGGATGTTCACTTTGTGCACACTTAGTTGGGGGATGGGGTATATGTCTGGGTGAGTAGTCAAGATCTACATCACCGGGCTGGCTATTGTAAGCAGGCTTACATGTACTCCGTGGGCCGCTACTCAGGATGGCCGATTGTGAGATTGCTGGGTGTTTGGGGTCAACAGCACTGTCTAAATACTGCTCACAACAGGTGGTGTTTTTGTTTGGACTGACAAATGATGTCGACTCTAACGGTATGTGACTGCTCTTATTTATATCGACAAGCGAGATGCAAGGTAGTGATATGTCTTGTCCAAGTAAACGGTGCACGTTTAGTGTGGCTGAGGGAAGATCAGAGTAGGATGCAGATTGATCAGTGTGTTTATAAGGTTTCACATTATTCGCTTTAGTGACTGATTTAGATCTTTTGCAGGTGCTATAGGCATCAGGAGAGATTATATGTTTTTTAGATGGCCTGGACATTATCGGAAGTAATGTAAATACAAAGTTTAATTAGGTGGACGGCGATAGTTGTAATTTAACTTAGTGAACGTGTGAAGTTTTATGGTAGGATCAGACCCAGTATTAGTTAAGAGTAAATATATTAACGTTAATTGGTGATAGAGATAGCGTGAGAATTAGCAAGATTAATTTATGACGTTGAGTTCCTAAATAAGGTGTCAAATTGATAGAACCCTATCAGTGACGAATTATTTATCGCTATTAAGTGTTAAATTAAAGAGAAAAACTAATAGGAAAATAAAATAATACCACGTGAAAAAAAGTTACAACCTTCAAAAGCGCGCCTGAGGTTTTTTTTATTTTGAAATTTTACCTTACCAGGGCTGCTATGAATGCAAGTTGTTTGCTCTCCGATGTACTTCGAATAACATTTTGGTAAATGTGAAGGCTTACTACATTCATAACCTAACGTTCTGCAGTGCAAAACTGACGTTTCGATGAGACCATCATTTATGGAAGGTCTCTCAGAGACACCAAAGAGATCATGATAAAATTTACTTACCTACCAGGTTTAAAAGAAGGTTATAAATCGGTGCGAGGGATAAGGTAAGGAATTATGGTTGGTGTTTTCATAATGAACTGACGTCATCTAGAGTGACAAGATGCTATTTAGCCATACACATGGATCGATTTCTCGTCAAGATCAGAAACTTTCTGTGCTCAGTCTAACTGATACGTCCATAATCTATAGGCTCACACGTTATACATTTTATTCCAGGTCCTACGGAAGCGTTTAAAACTGACGACGAATATACATCACTCCCGGACATTTCTCACTGATGATGTCATAGGTATTCAGTGTTTGACAACGCTTCTACCAGTAACACTTTCTAATATATTTCGTTCCCGCCCAGAGAAATCAAAAGACAGAGTCGAGGAGATCGCAAGAGTATATTTGGCGATGACCAATATATCGGAATTCTCTGATCTAGTCTGGCTAGCGATTGCGGTTGATGTTGAGCACGGCGTTACCACACGTGATCTGGTGCGGATGCCTGACCGAGCGCCTTCAGCTAGATGAGTCCACTAAAACATATGGTCAGCATCCAATGTCGGAAACTTACAGAGCTATTTATTTTGGGGATTTATTTACCGCTACATTACTAAAATCAGCAAAGTAGAATAAATTTTGGGGGCATCTATGTCTCGGAACTCATTAGGTTTCATTTCAGCTCTTAATATTCGTCACTGATCTTTCAATGAACATCAGTTCATCACTTTTTTTATCTAGACAGACGACATTATATCATGAGGACCAATCCCATCTTTGTTCAACTACATTCTAGCTTTACAATCCCTCGTGTTGCAACCAAAAGATCTCCTGCCCAGTGATAACATAGTTAATGACACTAGAAACCTTACTTTCTACAGAACAAACGTATTCATTTATACTCTAGAGTCATTGATTCCCAATCAACTAGTATGTTCATTAGGATAAGTACAGCCAAGTTTCTAGGCCATCCATATTGAAAGAGATCAGGAAACAAGAACCAAATCTTAATACCAAGAGGTGGGAGCAAAGAAATCAACCTGTTTGAACAAGTTCGTCTCGATGACGTCATATATTGATTCTTGTAAGTTGAAGATACTTTTATTCTGGGGTTTACAACTCACAAGGTCACCCCGGGGGTCTGGTTTTATATTGTTACTCATATTTGTAAATAAAATCTCTAGTCCCCATACTTGTGCAAACTACTAGGAATTCATGGTAAAACATTACTGACTTGTAATCACCACATTTGCCCGAACAGGGAACACTATGTGTTACATGTCTACCAAATGTTAGTGTCTTAAGACACTGTAACTGTATTATTCGGTAAGAATTCTGGTAAGATTTCTTACCACTCAACAAACCGAATAATACAGTAGCCATTAATGGCTACGAACTATATTAGGCCTAAAAGACCTTAAAGTGAATAGGGAATATATCCGAAAAATTTTTCGTAAAAGGTTCATTTGAGTTGTGTCGTAGTGTTGAAATCTTATACAACCGGGTTTATTTGGTTACTAATGAGGAGCTTTTATTCTAGCTGCAAATGGCAAGTAACATTTGCCACAAATGATCACTCCAAATATTTTCCACACAGTAGTGTCGTTAACATTGTAATTGGGATATTTGACCGTTTCTGATTTCTTTTTGGAATCAATATTTTACTTCATTTTTGTTTTGTTCAATCCCGGTGGATTTGGTGTTAATTCGCTAGAAATGCAATATACATCAAAGCATCGAATGAAATCAGTCCAATAAAATAAGTCGGTTCATTAACTTTGGAATTTGGCTGTCAGCCAGTCTAGATTACCAAGTTTTAATCTACACAATGGTCGTATTGTACAGATATGGAGGTTGAATAACATCGCCTTAAGTTTCGTTTTCAAGACTTTTAAGGTGTAACAAATTGAATCATGAAAATTTGTGCCGGTGTTCTAGGTTTACACGGTGACCATTATTGTCCTTACCCATTTGTGTTTGATTTCAATTGTTTTTAGATGACTTCATTGTATGCTAAAAAGATGACAATGCTTGCTGGACGAATATTCAGAGATGTTGGCAAACAAGTTGATAGCAAATCAATGAAAGTTGTTCGAATAATGAGTGAATTACCTCGCCCAATGATCTTAAAAGATTATTATCCTCCATTAGAAGAATATAGTAATATTTTACAAAAACTACGCTATTTGGGTTTGTTTAGAAATGAACATGCAGATTTTCGTGAAGAAATGGCACGTCTACGTCAATTGCGTGGCAAAGGGAAACGGAAAAAGGGTGAAAGTAAACGAGGACTATCACAATAGTGACATTATTTACTTTGTTATTTGTTTTCCTAAAAAATATTTTGTATATATTTACTAGCAGTTTGTAAACAGTATCGAATCTTTAAAGTAATACTATTATGTGTTGAAATAAGGTTTGTTTTTTACTAATTCGAATTCCATGTGGTGCTTATTAGTTATCAACTCCTTACTCAAGCAAATGTTACTGAAAGAAGTAGGTCATATCTATAGATAACACTGACCATGTTTTGCATTATTGTTCTAAATTATAGTTTAGTCCGAATTTTAGACATCTCTTATCTGTAATAGTTGTGAAAAATAAATTGTCGTTAATGCAGTTGTCAAGTTAGTCGATTTAACCTACTCAATGTTGATTAGGGTCAAGAAATGTCCTGGTTTTTCTGAATATATAGATATTTTAGGTTACGAAACTGACATTCAAGTTAATAAACTCAGCTTCATCATTCAACTCAGCATAGACAAACACAAAGGTAACTAGTCCAGCATTGACTGTACGGGTAAAACTTGTTTCGACCAATAAACAAAACGGTTATTTCACAACTTGTCAGTGAAATGTATGAAATAAACATTACGCGATAAAAAAGTCTCATTCACGACTAGTCAAGTTATAATGCACAAATAAGAACAAATTTTTAGAATAACATTTAAGTGACAATGCCAAAAAATAATCTCTGTAGGTGATTCGGCTTTTTAAAAATCAATCCAATTCATTAATCACAAGTAAGACAACTATCAAAATACTATTCCTAATCGGGTGACATCCTCTTTAGTCGTGTTCAAGAGATTCAAGATGACTCCTTTTATCACAAATATAACTGCATTTGTGGCATTTTAAATCAAATAAATTTCGACTGTGAATTGTATGAATAGACGTATTGCTCAAAATGTAATGGCCAAATCGATGTACGGATAGTTTATAAACAATATGGTGCATAGCCTTCTGCTGATCAGCGCATCTTTGGTATAAGGTTGAGGAGAGTCCCTTACCTCCCGTAATGCCTTCACGTGGCCACGCGCGTAAAACCGCTGCCAAGAAATCGCTACCTTGCATTCTCCTGGCAGGTGTGTTGTTCACGAAATTCAGAGTACGAAACGAATGCTCACTGCTTTGACCTGTTTGATGGATATGAATGATCCGTGTAGGTTAGTTGGAAAACCCTGATTTTAAAACAATGGAGTACATGAGCTCCAGGATCCTATGGAAACAAATGGCGTATGAACCTATTGTCGGTGACCGGCTACCATGGGAATGTGTCTCCTAACGTTGCTCCGCTGTCTTTTGCATTAGACCTCTTGGTCAAAAACTTGGGGAATGACATTCTAAGAAAACCACCCACTACAGTCTGGGCGCCCGGGCAGTATCCCACAAATCATTCAGAGTCACAGTTAGAGATGTCAATAAGCTATCCTGATTGCAATTAACTTACCATAATACTGAAATTACTTACACTAAAATGTTTGCTCTATATTTACACAAACATGGAATTTATTATCTCAGTTTTCAGTCAGTGTAAGATACGTTTTTCCTACAAGATAAAATATTATCGTAAAGTATTCTTCCAATCACACTTCTAATTGAAAAGAAAACTATGTATGGGTTAGAAGGACTTATTTCGGTAGGTAAAATATGATACAGTGTTTTGACACTGTTGAACAATGTCCTACTTACTTTTAACCACGTATATATATATATATATATATATATATATATATATATATATATATATATATATATATATATATATATATATATATATATATATATACTGGATAAGATATGACAGTGTTTTTTGCATTTTGCTTTGCTTACATTTATTCTTGTATATTTGCCAGCCAATACTGTTGGAACCGTAAGTCCTGTGACACATTACGGAAAGGTACTTCTCGAAGTGGCTGGAAAGTAAATTGAGTTATAGGTGTTCTTGGGGACTTTGGAGCATAAATACAAGGAATAACTGCTTAACGCCATTCATATAGGAATATTTTATGAGTAATTTTGGATGTCTTAAATACGTACTTATAATGTCTGACTGAATTCGACCCAGCTCCGCCTGGTGCTTTTCTGGGGCTACTACCGTTCCCAAACGCGGATAAAGGAGGAGGGTTGGGAATGTGGTTAGCGACCCCATTCTGTAGAAAACCAACTCGATAAAAAACGCTAACCATAAAAGAATTGTTCAAACCATTTAAACTCTGCCCTGAGAGTCAGAAAGTCTTCATTTAGAAGAGTTATGACGCCTCATGGTGAAAGCCGAATTCCTTCGGAAGTCACGAGGCTGATGCCCCTTCCGACAACCAGAGTAACCACTAATTTAGCTACATGGAATACACGTACAATGTAGGAGATCGGGAGATTTTTCCAAATTGCTGCAGAAATGAGATATCGATGAAAATCCATATTACAAGATGAGATGTGCTACTTTTAGGGTCGACCTTTTATAGTCCTCTTTTACTATTTTATAGTGGTAATATCCCTCTAGGTGCCTATTTTATAAAGGAAACACCTCACTGTCGTCACATTTCAGTACAGTCAACAGTACATCTTTGACCTAGGACACTAAATCGCTCATATTAGTTCTATGGTTCACCAACCAACATGCCTAGAATAATAAAACCTAAAAGAGTAAGTATTCCAGGCAATTTAGCTCCATTGGGATATTAAATAATCAACCCTGACTATCATGTTTAATTATCGGCGACAGCGACAAAATTATTATTATTATTTGAACACATAAATATTGGTACAAGAGAGCGCCAATATATATGCGCCACACAAAACAATGGGAATTCGAAGAGAAGTAAAAAGAAAAAAAAACTAAGGAACGCAAAAGAAAAAGAGAGTAATGACGAAGAGGTACAATCAGAAGAAATCTTTCAGGTAAGGGAGACACAACCACTTTTTATGAAGGAAGTAAAAGAAGGTTACAGCAGGATCGCCACTGGCTTCTATTCTGAGCCATATCTGATAACGTCTCTAGCCACTGTGTAGCACCATCTCTCGGACCCCAACCAGGGAGTCGTGAAGGACCAACACAAGCCAGTCCTTTGCAGCTTTCTTTCATGCCACGACACCATGTCATGCACTGACCACCTCTCCGCTTCTTCCAACCAGTCCCAGAGTCGGCAAATAATGCACGACGTGGAATTCTCTGGGACGACATTCGGAGAACATGTCCAAGCCACCGAAGTCGGTGTTTCAAGATGGTGACACCAATTGCATTATCATCTCTGTGCCCAAACACACGATGCCCAACCTCTGCATTACTGACATGGTGTTGCCATTGAATGTCAGCAATCCTTCGGAGAGAGCGATGATCGAACACAGAGAGTCGTCTAACGTCCTCAACTCGGAGAGACCAGGTTTCACAAGCATAGAGCAAAACTGCTCTCACCGACGCGTTGTAGATCCGGCCTTTTACAGCCAGACTAACATCACGAAGGCGCCAAAGGTGGCCCAGATTGGCATAAGCCGCTCTGGCTTTCACTATTCGTGCATTGATCTCATCACTCACACCCCCACCAGCACTTATGCAGCTACCCAGATACACGAACTTCTCAACTACGTCTATCTGCTCACCGTCCAGGGTGAGTACAGGATTAGAATCCTGCCAGTCTTGTAGAAGTACTTTGCACTTCGAAGGTGCAAAGCACATACCATACCTACGGACACTGATTGCCAACTGATTAAGTGCAGATTGCATGCCTTGGGCATTATCGCACAGTAAGACAATATCGTCCGCATACTCAAGGTCGAGAAGTCTTTCTCCAGGCAACAGATCCACACCACCATTACTTACATTCATCAGAGCTGTTTCCAGAATGTCATCGATGGCAAAGTTGAAGAGGAATGGTGAGATTGGGCAACCCTGCCTAACCCCACTGCTCGAATGGAACAATGGAGAGAGGTGGTTGTATGCCCTCACTCTGCCTGAGGTGTTTTTATACAGGGCTTTTAGGATGTTAATAAACTTCTCAGGCACACCCTTCTTCAATAGACAATCCCAGAGAACAGTCCTATCCAACGAATCGAAGGCAGCCCTGATGTCAAGAAACACTACGATTGTTGGCCTTTGAAAAGTATGGCGGTGTTCTAACATTTGGCGGAGGGTGAAGATATGATCAATACATCCTCGACCAGAACGAAACCCAGCCTGCTCCTCGCGAGTCAATCTTTCTCGGGTTTTGAACAACCTACGAAGAATGACGGAAGCCAATAGCTTGGACGCAATCGGAAGTAAACTTATCCCCCGATAGTTGTTACAAGAACGACGTGAACCCTTTTTAAAGATAGGGACAACTATCGACTCATTCCATGACGTTGGTACACTCTCTAGTTTCCAAACCTTTGTAAACAACGTCGTCAATTCCTTAGTCAAAAAGTCACCACCATCTTTAAAAAGAGCCGGAGGTAAGTCATCTGGGCCAGGTGATTTGTAACGCTTCAAGAGTTGGAGTTCCTTGCGGACTTCCTCCTCATTTGGTGGATCAGTCGTCACCGGCCATGGAGGGCAGGACAGTCTGACCGATGTTGCCGGAGCAGCAGGCCAGTTGAACTGCCCTTCGAAAAATTCTGCCCATCGTCCAAGACGTCGATGGATGTTAGTGATTGGCATCCCATCATCCTCGCAGATTGTTTCACTCACACCAGACTTCTTGCTGCCAGTGGCTCGGATGAGTTGGAAGAGCTTCCGGTAGTTACCAGATGCAGCTGCTGCTTCCAGCTCATTAGCACGCATCGACCACCAGGCTTCTCGGTCCTTACGCAAGCTTTGCCCGATTTCCTTACGTAAAATCCTTCGTTTATGGTCAAACTCACGGTTACCCGGAGTAGACCGACGGGTTTCAATGAGTTGTAAGGAACCAGAAGAAACCCAGTGCTTAAAAGCGGGACGTTTCGCAAACCCACAACTGACTGTTCCCGCCATTTTCATGGCGTCATGCAATTGCAACCAATGCTCATCTATACTTTTCGGTGGAGTGGTAGCTAGCCTAGAGGCTAGCTCGGTTCGATACTTACTTGCAACAGAAGTTGCAACCAGCTTGCTAACATCAATCCGTTGATGGCGTTCACTTCGTTGTCCACTGAAAAGTAAGGCAAGATTGGCGCAGACCAAGGCATGGTCAGAGTCCAGATAGGTACTCCAAAAGGAGCGGCAGTCTTGTACACAACCACGCCAGCGGTAGCTGATCGCGATGTGATCAATCTGAGTCCAGGCTTGAGATGCAGAGGGAGGACGCCAGGTGGCACATCGGCGATGACTGTGCCGAAAGTTAGTGCTAGCCAGAAACAGGTTGTGGTCTGTGCACAGTTGCAGTAGACGGTCCCCGTTATCTGACCTGCGACCAACGAGTCCCCATCGGCCACCTAAACGACTCTCTTCTGTGCCTAGACGCCCGACCTGAGCATTCAAGTCTCCGGCTAGTACTACAATATCTGTCGAACGCACTTTCTGGAGAAGAACTGATAACTGGTGGTAAAACTCATCCTTGATTGCATCCGGGCTGCAATCTGTCGGGGCATAGGCGGAGATGACGAAAAGACATCTTTTCTCACGCCGATTTCTTCTCACTTTGATGGAACTTTCTAATCTAACAGCACATAACCGACTGTTAATGGGGATCCAATCGACTAGTGCTGCCTCAGCTCTAGCGCTTAGTGCGACACCAACGCCAGCAAGACCAGACGAAGATGCCACAGGGTCCCCGGATAAGCGCACGTAAAACAAGCTTTTCGAAGCGACAGATGGAGATCGAATTTGTAGTACTTCGCCAGAGTCTTGAATACGGGTCTCGGATAGACAACACACGTCGATATTAAGACTTTCCAAAGACATAGCCAGCCCTATCTGTTGTCCGACCTGCATAAATGTGCGAACGTTGAAGGCAGCCAGTTTGAATGGTGCACGTGGTTTCAGAAAATCTGCTTCAGTCCTCGTATTCGGTGGTAACATACAATTTTCAACCGGACAGTGACTCGAGAACGTTTAGATACAGTCGGAATTCCACCAAAGACGAGCCGCTGTATAAGTATAAAAGAAGGTGAATAATGTGGAAAATAATAATAATAATGATAATAATAACAATAATGACAATAATAGTAGTAATAATAATATTAGTATTAATAATGACAATAATTGTAGTGATCATAATTTGAATCAATTGATTGTTTTTCAAAGCGACAAAAGTAATTTCCATAGACATAAAGAGTTCATCATTTGTGTGTGGGCTGTGATACTGCCCGGGTGCCCAAACCGAAGCAGGTGGTTATCTTAGGGGGCCACTCCCCGAGCCTTTGACCTAAAGGTCTAACCCACAAGGCAGTGGAGCATCGTAAGGAGATGCAGTCCCATGGTAGCCGGTGACCAACGATTGGTTCATACGCCATTCGTTCCCGCAGGATACTGGAGCCCATGTGCACCATTGATTTGGAATCCGGTTAAAGCGCCGGACATTCGCTTTTCGTCCTCTCATTTTCGTAAACAACACCCCCGCCACGAGAAGGCAATGAGTAGGACTTCCCTGGCAGAGGCTGTATACGCGTGGCCGTGTGAGAGTATTTCGAGAGGGAGAGCGGACTCTCCCCACTCTCGGCCGTACCAGGGCATTCAGGGGGCTACAATGTCAGTAAACAGTTAAAACTAAGGATCTGAATAAAGCGAATGGTTTGTGTCTGGTAAAACAACATTCGGTAGCTGTTCTCAAACTTTTTGTCACAAATACATCCACGATGAAATTAAAAGGCTTTGTTATTTCAAGGATCTATATACTGTAGTCATTCTTTCAAGGCTCTTATATGAACAAATCAGTTATTTTATACTTGAATAAACTCCATGAATATCTGTGATATTTCTCGATGATTTTTTTGACTGATTCAATAAAGTACGATGTGCCTGTTTTGATAAAATATGGTGTTTCCCAATGTATATCTTACCTTCCCAACATAGTGTTAAATTCATGTGAGGTTTCAAACCAAACCACTGAGTCATGTTAATAATCCAACATAAAGGCGGTATTGTTGTGAGCGACAACATGGGGAATGCATTTTACACAATTTAGTTCAGAGGGTATCCAAAGTGCTTACATGTGCGAAATTATGATATGAGAAGGGATTTTCCCTACGATAATTATACCAGGATTATTTACATACACATACAATGGTGGTCTAGCTTCAATTGACACATGATCTCAACTATTGAAGTTACTAAAATCTTTATCAAACTCCTTCGGATACATACAATAACCTCTATAAAATCCAATAGCTATATCGGCTCAACAGTAATATCCGGTAAATAAAAATGAAAACTATGCATGCAAATTACGGAGATTGTTACAAATAGACAAGTATTCAATGCACGTACAGGAAGTTAAGAGATCATGAATGGATTATATATTGAAGATTCATGTAAATATCCAGAAGTGTGAGACAGGATTACGGAGGCGCATTTCACTCTAGGTGCTAATAGCGTATTAGTTACTGAGCATACGTAAGTAATATAATAAAATATGCAACATAAAGCGGATGATGAGAAGAGCATATAGAATTAAATAGTACTACACTAGGATGAACCAGCTATTTAATACCCACTGATTTTCATTGATACCTTAAATGAAACCAATCGGTGATAATTGATTTGTCACAAGACTAAAATTTACAAAACCCTACAATTTTCTTTAGTAATGGTAATGACACTTTAGTATTTAGTTTTATTATGATAAATGCCAGGGTGCCGATTAATTATTCATTGATATTGGTCCATTGAATTAACAATCTTTTTCGAATTTAATAGAATAAAGTTATAGACTGCAATGCTGAAGGTGTATACTTGTACAATAATGCAATCTTTACAAGCAATTCATAGAATTTTCATCTGAGTTTTGCGAAGTGATACGGAGTTTCTGTTCGGGATCCCAGAGAATAGCATTAGTGATTTTTTTGAGTTATTATAGGTAATATGGCACAAGTTCAGTTACGGTACTACAAGTGTATTAATGTATACTAACATTTTGGTAACATTCACTTTAAATATTCAATGTCGCGTGAAAGTAATCTGTTATTGAATGCTGAAATTGCTCATACCTACTCCTTTGCATGATGTATATAATAGACTATTTACATTGGTAGTGACTTAACTTTATTTCATCTATTTCCACTCTTTATTAGGTCAATATTCGTCATCATAATTGAAATCTAGTTCTTAATTGAACGATCTAACTTGAGTAGCTTACATTTTCCTTGATTTCGTTCAATACCACGTTCTTTTTTGAAATGTATACATCGTGTGCTTAGATATTTTATATGACGGGTCTAGAAATTCCATACACATAACGTGTTATCTTATGTTTATATTAGTAAGATGAAACTGTGGGCAAGCTGTTGTGGTTAAGATCACAACTTCGAACTCTTTGTTTGGATCATTGACGAATATGTACCTATCAATTGTATATAGTATTTTTCGGCTTTCTTGGATGAATTTCTCCTCATTCTCAGTCTCGTATAGCTGGTTGGGTTAACTGTTCGAAAGTGTGTTGTTATTATCATCATTCATTCTTGTAATGTTCAAACTACCATGGTTCGAAATTTTTCATACAGTCCCTCCCGCCAATGATGCGGGTTTACACTTTCGATACGTAGTGGTTTCGTTCGTGGGACTGATCGGCAAACGTGCGATTGTAAGACGAAAGAGTTGGCAGAACAGGAAGCGATCGTTGATCCTCGAGTTGCCGCCGAAGGTCCAGGAAAAACGTGCTGTATTTGTTGCTTGAGTTAGCTTACCACACCAGATTGGTTTGTATCCAGGATCTGAAGATTGCGTTCGTAAAAATCCGGATCAGAAAACGCTGCAGACATAGGACGGAACCACTTTGAGCCAAGAAAACAGAAGCCACCATAACAACTAAGTGCGAGACCAAACGTATGCCAGACATATTGGGAACCAGAACATCGACTGAGGGCGTTGACAAGAGCGTGGGTGATCAGGCCATCTCCCGCCGAAATTGACTGGAGTCGACGGTACCAAACGGGTGATGGTCAGAAGAGTGGGCTCAGGATACAAAAAAATCGAAGAAAAGGAGAAAAGGTGTAGCATGCATGTAATATAAGGGTGAAGAGTTGACTGGGCGGTTAGTCGCGAAAGCGTACAGGTAGGCGCACTCGGTGACTGGAACGTGAGGCGGTTGTATCGTTCGTACTTCGTGAGCCTGCAATCTCATCCGAAGTCAGGGGCGGCGTAGTCTGCTGATCTGGACGTGAGACTGAAGTCTCGTCCGTAGATGGTGCAGATGACACGCGCTGTTGCCTTGGACGTGAGAATGAGGTCTTTGATGTAACTAGCGTGGGATCCGAGGTAGATGTAGAGATCCCGCTAGTTTGTTTGATAGGTCTAACATTGGGTATCAAGTTATCAAGTAGGGCACTGTCACCGACGTGTGCTGGTTTGAGACGATCAATGCTGAAGATCTCAACACGGCCATGTCGATCAACCTTGGAGTTCTTTTCGTGACGCGAAATCACGTGAAAGGGTAGATAACTCACGAGGGAGAGCGATCTGTCGATGTTGCATACGAGTTGACACCGGAGGCAGTGTTCGCGTAAATTCAGACAGTCGATAGACGTAGTCTGATCTACCGAAATCGTTACTGCTCCATGGTGTGAAAAATTACAAAGGCAGGACACAATGCCGTGCCGTATACAGGTTCAGCGGCGGAACATTGAATATCTGCCTTTAAGCCCGTTCTGATACCTAAGAGGACTAGCGGTAAGGTTTCCTACCAATTGTTGTTTTCGTGCTTGAAGAGCACTTTTGAGTTGACGACGAAACTGTTCAACTAAACCATTTGGTGTCGGGTGGTAGGCGGTAGTACGTATGCGTTCCATACCAAGCAGCCGGGTCAGTGAGGAGAATAATGCGGACTCGAATTGTTGTCCTCGATCAGTCGTGACAGTCAAGGGACAACAGTACAGCGCTATCCATCGTTCTACGAAGCTGTGAGGAACTGCCTCCGCTGTAATAGATGTGACTGGTATAGCTTCGAGTCATCTTGTAGAACGATTGATGCCCGTGAGTATGTGATCATATCCGTGTGATGGTGGCAATGGTTACAGTCTCACAATGTCTATATGAACGTGATCAAAGTGAGCATCAGGCGTAGCGAATGTGCCAATGGAGGCAGATACGTGCCTGTGAACTTTTGATCGGTGAAGCTGTAAGCATTGCTTCACCCACATAAGAACATCTTTATTCATGGACGGCCAGATGTATCGTGCATCGATGAGGCTCAATGTAGCTGCGATACCTGGATGAGACAGTCCATGCAGGGTATCGAAGACGAGACGACAGTAAGCGGAGGGTAAGATGGGTCGAGGGAAACCGATAGAAGTATCATATAGGATAGTACTTGAGCTAGTAGGTGGGGGTACTCCTTGGCACTGAAGGGATGTAGATTGTGGTGCTTCTGTACAAAAGTGATCATTTGCTTGGGAGGCAGCCATAGCAGGAAGACCGAGCGTCGGCAAAGTAACTGCATTCACTTGGATACGTGACAGAGCATTAGCAACATAGTTCGACTCATCTTTAATGTGACGAAGGTCTGTCGTGAACTGTGAGATATAGTTCAAATGTCTGCATTTTCTTGGTGAGTAGCGGTCAGATTTGGTATGCAGAGTATATGTTAAAGGCTTGTGGTCGGTGAATAAAATGAAATCGCGACCCTCTAGCGCGTGCCGGAAATGTTTGATGGCACAATAGGCTGCTTACAGCTCTCTACCAAAAGCACGATGTCTCGTCTCCGTGGGAGTAAGGCATCGTGAGGAAAATTCGTGAGGTTGTCAACTACTGGATAAGTTCTGTTGCATAACGGCTCCTATAACAAAATCCGATGCATCAGCCGCTATACTAAGCGTGGCTGATGGGTCAGGATGAGCGGGGAGTGTGACTTGAGCCAGAGCCGTTTTGATCTCTGAAAATGCAGTACGTGCGGCATTGTTTAATTATAAATTGCGTGGAATATCGCGTAGTTAATCGGTTAATGGTCGTAACCTTTCTCCCTCTTGTGGGATAAAACGTCGATAGAAGTTAATCAAACTGAGAATTGCCTTTAGTCCCTTGAGTGTGGACGGCACGTTGTACTCACTTATTGCACGTACTTTGTCCTCACATGGTGAAATACCCTCTTGCAGTGCGCATCCACGATCCACAATCATTCACCGTCCAGTGCTTTCAGTTTTTTCACGGTGATCTAGCTTCAATCGGCCCATGATTTCAACCAGTGCAAGAATTCATTTTACTGAAGTCAAATTTAAATATAAAAATATGAATTTAGTCATCTAATGTAAGCAATGTGTGCTACTTTGATTTTAACCAATCAAATCTAATCTATGCATCGTTGACAATCAATTCACAGTTTACTACAAGTAACACAATGTTTGTTCATCAAAATATGAGCACTAATTACTTAGTTTAAAATATTGTTAATCCTATCCAAAATAGTTTTCATCAATAGGGGGTCAGGAATTTCAACCAACTGTGGATCAATATCAGGCTATGTAACCTCAGCAAGTGTAAGACTATTGCATCACCATGAGTTCATCTCCTATGACGATTGGTTAATAATTATTAAATGATTTTATGAAAATTGATCATCTTAATGGTCCATTTGAATCATCCAATCTGAAAGAGACATACAAACACTCAAAAAATTCTATATAAACTCGACACATTCTACCAACGTTTTAAACAAGAAAATGATGTGAGTATTGACTGTACAGTTAAGGCAAATGAGTGTTTTTCATATCAATTTCAATTTGATCTAATGACCTAACATTGTTCTGTTCATCTGAACTATTTCAGCTATACATTTTCATTTGGTCAGTTGGTAGCGATCTATTTGATCATTGTCTTCACATCGGAATTTTTTGACTGTCATGAATTTTGTGGAAAATCTGAATTTCTTGATCGTGGAAAAGTAATTTTCCAAAGTGATACATCTAGCTATGTAAGTCGTCAGTCAAGTTCCATTACAAATATTCAGTCACATTATTATCACTATTCCCAGTTAATTCGCCGTAATCAGATCTCTCCAATTACTAATGGAAATTTTGTGAAATGGGATACTGATAGGGTGAGTTAACTACATTTTGCAACAGAGATGCTAATCCATATGTTTGCATATTTCTAGAAAATAGATATGAAATTCCCCTTTACATTTTACGGTACTGCTGTTAGCACATTCACTGCAGATGATGATGGTAAGAGAATTATTTTCCTCGAATTAAAATTTTCACTGAGATTTGTTTACTCACATTTCAATTCCATGAATCAAAGTCACTTTCATTACTTCAATAGATCAGTTTTATGCATTTTTTAACATTCAAAACATCTACTCATGTCTTTCCTTGCTCAAGTTGTAAATAGGTTGATGCGTTGTAACGAACTAATTACTGTTCATGCAATTCATTCTAGTCTCCAGTTAATTTCAAAGTCTTTCATTCAATCACAGTAGATTATCAATCAAATTGCATATTTTCATTTGGTAATTACAGGTAAAATTGAAATAGAAGTACAAGGGGTTTACGCACTAATTAACAGTTTTATCTTAGGCGATCTTCAGTGTGAAACTGAGATTTTGGATAAAGGTGAGTTCTATTATTCAGTGAGATTTTGTTTTATGTTTTTCATTCCTCATTTTTATTTTGCGTAAATGATTCGGCATTTAACTTGATTATTTTATGAGAGCTGACCAGTACCCAGTGAATATGATATTTGTGTGATTTCTTGCCCTAAAGTGTGATCGCAGCATGTATTCATTACTGTGAAGTGAAAATGTTGAATAAAACAATGATTCATTTCAAAGTAGACACAAATTGATTGAGTAGAAATAATAAATCAAACAACGTAAATGCTTAAGTGAAAATCGTCTACTCTTCAATCTGTTCGAACCACTATAAAACTGATATTTCATCAATACGACACTTCTTGATAGATTGAACGAATCAACCTGATCACTGTTGCAAAAATAAGCAATGTTGTGTGAGAAATCAGTTTGGATTATTAAAGCACATGAACTATCAATTTATATTTGATGTCCTACAGATCTTTCTGTCAATTACTTGGTTCTTTAAAGTTCAGTCCCTCTTATTCACTGTCGTTGAACCATTGGATATTAGGCACATTCTCGATTATCATAATCGTTTGATCATGAAGTTTGACCTCATGCACCATCTCAAACATGCAATCAACTAACGATCACGAATAATGTGCTAGAACAACATGATTGATTCGAATTAGAACACCTAGAATATCAAAATGAATGGCATTCATTTTATTCACTTACCGAAATTAATGTCATTGGGGTAATATTTCCTGGCAATAATTAGTTCAGTTAAGAAAATACTGTTTAATTGGAACAACAGAATTTCACAAAATGATCCTGAACGTTTATTGTCGAACAGATATTAACGGCTTTTTTGTTGGCTAAAACCTTACAAACTCAACATTTGATTAGATTGAAACGTTCATCATATTGGCGAAATAATAATGAGGAGCATTGAGACTCTCATTTAGTTTAATTGGTTCACTTAAATATAGAAAGGAATATCATAACTTGTGTTCAAACGCATTTTGTGTTTATTGAAAGAGGTATATATTCATTATACAGATACATGAACACAAATTTATTTTGCTTTCATTATTTCAGAGGAATATTTTGCTGTCAGAAGGTCTTGTACTACAAACATTGATAATACAAGTATGTATCCATATTCATGATTGTTTGATCACATGTGAACTATTAACACTTTACATCATCATCATTGATTGTTATTACTCAACTGTTTTCTATTCAGTTTGAGTAATTGAATTCTTCTTAAAAAACTGACGGAAGTATTAAAGTGTAACCATTCTACAAAATCAAAGGCTAAATATACATAGAATCCACTGATTGTTGATACCTATTTCATTGAAACTTAAAGGATAATTAACATACGTTTGGATACATTAGGTCATAATCACATTTCATTTGTAGATAAACGAATACAGAGATTCATCACCATTGACAGGTTTCAAAGGAACATGAAGAGAAGTCTGTTTATAAAGAAATGTACATATGTGTTCATCGGAAAATCATCTCTGTATACATCACATTCATCTGGATATTCACTCATTACACGGTCATTCTTAGCTTTAATTCTTTCAAAATAATAGATCGTTAAAACGATATATATAAAGCGTGTTCACTTCTCATCTTTAACAAATAATGTGGTCAAAGGCATTTGATCGACTGATATACCAATGTGTTACATAACTAAACAAATTCTAAAACTCGGATTATAAACAAACAAACCGCAGCTCATTTCATTTGCTGCTAGAGTCGATTGTATCAGCTGAAATATAGAAAATATTCCAATAATTTGGATACCGCTCCAAATATCAGATCTAATTAGAATCTAGATGATTAATTGTTTGAATATGAAAAATAAGCAAAATAAGCATCTGACATTCATTATGAAGGATACATGCTTATTTCATTTGCACGACATTCACGAGACTATTTTCATTACGAATTCAACTACAGAAAACATTTGAGATAACGCAGGTATATATATTTACTGAAATCTGATTCCCCTCTGTGTAGGCACATATAGTGTCACATCTAGCAATGACATGCTCGATACTCATCCTTGAAATTTTAAATATCGGTAGTTTTCTTTTTTGCAGTTGAGCCAATCAAGGCGATGCACCTGATACACTCGAATGGGAAGATATATTTCTATTATGAGAACGTAAGTTGAGCAAATGAATGGATTATTCTATTCTATCACTACTGTCAAATACATTGAAATATATTGAAAAGGATAAAACGACACCAACATTTTGTACAGTGCATACAGACTCAATGAACTAGTAACAATCCGCTAATGACACAGTCTATTCAGCTCTTTTTAAAAATAATGGACAATAGAGAAGTGAGTAATATGTAAACTAATTCGGATCCTTCGAGCCAATTAAGGACAAAGAGTGTATTCATAGTGGATGTACGTGAAAGGTCATTTTCAGCCTTCTACACCAATTGTAAGAAAAGTTCTAATTGAATATTTTGTGAAGGAGGTTGTTAAAAACTTGATCGCTTTCTCAGATTGTATTTGTCGAATGTAACTAGTAGAACTTTATTGATTCGGAGTACAATAAATACTGGACGACTAGAAATGGCTGGTGTGATATTAATTGTATGAGTGTTGAACTCAATCCATCTTGTTTGCTTGGAGGTAATCAGAACAAATTGCGGAATGAATTCTGTTGAGAAATGAGGACAGTGATATAAGTAAGCATGTAAACACAATTT